>CAIGRB010027867.1:22833-33387 GCA_903798255.1 Fraxinus quadrangulata
ATTTTTTTTTTTTTTTTTTTTTTTAATACTTATTCCTTCCAAAAGCAGCCAAAAAACTTCATGAAGAATATTTGTGATTAATAAATTAATTTAAAAGGTTATTGTGACATTGGACTAGAAAATCATCTGAATAAAAAGGGGAAAAAATTGGCGAAGAAAATGTAGTAATTTATTGTAAAGAGATGGGAATGAATCTTAAGTACCAAATATTGACAATCGACGCATTAAATAAGACAAAAATTTCTACTATTAATTATAATATAATTTGTTTCCTTTAGTAATAAGCGATATTGTAATTTATACGATTATTTAGGTTTTTAAATTAGCTTTAAAATTGATTAATTGAATGAATTTTTACTCACTCTATGTTGTATTTGGCTTCTATAGGCTAAATCTACAATTTGAAGACAAACAAAGCAAAAGGAAGTGATTTGAAGTATTAATTGGGCAAAAAGATGGCGTTGGATGAAAACTAGAAAGTATTGGGACTTGATTGGAAGAATAATTGGAAGATTTTCCAAATTATTTGGTCCAAATTGAACACTTGATGAGTTTGGAGACCAAAATAGTTGAAACCAGAATTTTGGGAATCGACTTTGACAATTTGGGACCTAAATGGATGGAAGAATTCAACAATCCGATTTTAGGAAGGAAGTGTGATTTTTCAGGCTTGGGTTACTAGTTAGGCATCGACTATTCATTCCATCTTCTTGTTCTTAAAATAAATTGGTGACGTTTATGTGAACTTCTTCAAGTTCTGATTTTTCACCATGTTTCTTGCTAGATTATTTGTTAGAACGAATGTAGCTAATTCACTTCTAATCATATTATCATTCATTATTTTGAATTTCTCTTTATTAAAATAAATTTTTTTATAGAGTTACAAACTATTTATGTCGAGGTTGAGCAGCCTCCTCCTTCTTTCTTCCTATATAGTTTCACTACCAAGTCAATGTTCGTGTCTAAATCTAATTGTAGTATTTATGACTTTGAACAATATGTTTTTGGTGACAATTTGAAAGATATATATAAAGTTTAAGTAATTATAGTATTTATAATGTTGAGCAATATTTTTTTTTTTAAATTTTAAGAATATGTATAAATTTCAAAGAATGCATTATATTATTTATTTATTAGTTTAGAATATTTAAAATAATATTAAAAATTGAAAAATGGATAATTATGCACGTGCTTCACATAGACATACACATGCTTGTAATGCTTGATACTCGATCGAAATGTATTGTCACACATTACGCATTTTGGAACATTGCTTGTATATGATACAGCCCACTTGTGGAATAATTCCACAACAATAAGTTAATACTTAAAAGACTTTGAACAACATAATTCATTGAATATGCATATTGGTGAAAATTTCAACCTAAGACTAGAAAACTTTAGTAATAAAATATTTACATAAATTTTATATTATATATCCATAATTTAAATTTTAACAAATGCAATCAATAAAATTTCATATTTATAAATTCATAAACTAAAATAAGATATTAAATATAAATATTTTCTTTATAGGATTCAAGTAAAATTTAGCTAAAAAATAGTATACGTTTGTTCATAAAAATGTCATACATCCTCAAAATTTATTATTAAATAATGACCATGTTATCTAATAGAATGTTACATTATAATATCCCTTTAGGTAATTCTCTACAATTTAAAACAATATTATTACAAAGATTTCATGGCGGTCTATATCTATTCTCGTTTCATATTTTTTTTTTTTCTTGCACGAGACAACTACTTGATTATTATTTAATGCGTTATGTAGAAAGAAATAAACTAAACATTGAATTGTTCATTTTGTTTGTTTTCCTTTTTTCAAACCTAACAACCAATGAACCTAGCTCAAATTCTGATTAATTCCTAATTTAAATTGACCTTATCAATAAATTAAAAAATAGTTTCCTTTTCTCTTAGTTTGTGTTACTAAAATGTGAATTCATTATCGTTTTTCTTTTTGTAAATTTAGCTATTTTATAATGTCTAATGAAGATGTTTCCAATGGTAGAAAATTTTATATTTTCTTGACAAGGGTATTTTAGTTACACCAACCAAACTTAAAAATTGGCAAGAGATGAATGTGATACTAAAAACTGCGAAGGCTGTGATGCCAGCCCAATAGGCGATGATGAAACTAGCCTTTGATCCAATGTTATTGCCCAATATGACCAACTTAAGTAGCCCAGTGAAACTCGAGGCCCAATACTCGGTCTAGTGAGGACGTGTTTGGTGACTGCTACTTTGATTGTTTTACCTTATATTGAAAGTGCAAGTTTCTCTGGACCGTTGGATTCTTAGCTACCAATCTCGATATATGCTTGAGTGGTAATATGAAAAGTTGATTTTTATTGTATATTTTTCTGGCTTCTGTTCTTCGAGGATTCTATAGAGCCTTCCGTGTTCTCTTTTTCATCTTCTCATTCTGATCTTTGAGTTGCTATTTAATCTGGTATACGTTAAGGGATAGAATTCCTCATCAAATAAAGAAGAAAACATAAACCAACTTATAAAGGATTTGGTTACTCCTCTTAATAAGATTGACCTTTTAAGATGGAACTCAATTCTTAACATGGTATAAGAGCCCGTTAAGTTTCAACGAGTAATTCGATTTAATTAAAACTAAAAAAAATTGAGCGCACGGATTCCAAGATTGGCCTGCTCAAACGAGTCACCATCTTGTGGAGACATGTTAAGGGATAGAATCCTACATCCAATAAAGATGAAAACATAAACCAACTTATAAAGGATTGAGTTACTCATCTTAACAAGATTGACCTTTTAAGATGGAACCTCAATTTTTAACAGTATAAGAGTGGTATTTCTTTGTAAAATTCGTTGAGAGAGTGTATCATGTATTTGGTGACGGTGAGCTCTTCTGGTCCATAGAAGAAGCTGCACAGTTCCTGTGATCGTGAGGGTTCTTAGATGAATCTAGGTTTTACGGTTTTGATACAGAAATGTACAATATTCTGAGCTTTCGATCAATGATACTTTGGTGTCCAGTGGTTCTAATGTGAAATTTGTAATAGGTTGTATAGATCTGTAATATTTTGTATCTTGGTTTGTATAACAAAAACTAAAACTGAAAGAGGTTAATGTGATTTTTAAACGTGAGTGAGTGTGTATGATACTGTCTTATAACTCAGAAGATGTCTCTGATATTCTCTATATTACTGCTAAGGAAAAGCCGTTCCTGGAGATTGTCTATTGACATCTGTGTCTATATTTCGCGGGCAGAAAATTGCTCCAGTGGCAGTATTATTGCCTTTGGCAATATCAGTAGTTCATTGACAAGAATAAACAATCCATTTGGAGTCTGATGTACTGGCTATAGTTCCAACTTATCCAATATTTACCATATGAAGGTTGGTTGTTCAGGTCTAGCTGTACCTACCATCATTTTTTTATTTTTTTTTTGGGTCAATATCAACAATGAGGATTATGCAGTTCTTCCAACGAAAAACCTAATTCCGCAATATAGAGCTATGGTAAATGCAAACCCAAACGAAGTGGTACAGAAATTGTATTACTTTCTTTTCATTGTATTGTATGTGTTGTATTGAAATTACACAGTTTCTTCCTTTATTTCTGTATAAAATGTTGGCAGTTAGCAACTGATATATAAAAGTACATAGAATGAACAAGCAAAGAGGGAAAAACCAGCACTTTTGGAAATTTGACCTTCTCCAACAGGCCATTTTAGATTCAACTTCTTGGTGTATTCCAAATTCTTCTCTGTTCTTCAAAGCTTCCAACAATGGCAGATTGATTTTCGTCCCTGAGTCGATTCGCGAAAATATCGTAATAAGCATCCGGATCGACATTTTCCAATACTTTTACTGAATTTCCTTGATCTTGATCAATAGTTATCTGTCCATCTTCAGATTCAATACCTGTTGCCAACACACTTATAGGCCTAGTTACATATGTTGTCTTCAGAGTGAACTGGTCACCTGCCATTATTACCGCACCAAGGATCTCACCCAAAAACTTGTCCTGCATAAAAATGAGCGCAATCTTGAGGGGATGTTAAAGATACAGTCCTTGTGCACAAGGCTAAATAAAGAGTCAAAATCCATCTTGGTATAGTCGTTATAGGGTCGACCACGATTCTATCGGCTTAGGGCCATAGCCTGGTTCAAGTTGAGGAGGTCTAAGCTCGTTCAAGGTAGTTCTAACAAAATTTTATATAGATCACTGAACTTCATTTTGTTACATGTTCGCCTCACTTAAACTTAGTCCCAAGTAACTCAGCGTAAATATGCAATCCATGGCCTTTAGTTTGACAAATAAGTAGATAGTCTCATCAACCTTCCATTTGTCAAACTAGCGGACATGGGCAGCATGATCAAATTGTAACAAAGTTTAAGTCAAGAGACCAACTTGAAACAAAATAAAATTTAGTGAGAGGCAAAGAGCGAAATGAAAAAAACAAGAATCCTAGCAATTTCCGACATCATATCCATAGTGCATTCATTATAGTTAGCAATTCACATTCCAATGTCTGATTTTCTGTGATTGTTATTCTTTTTGTAATTTTAGATATAAATACAGACATTCTCTATTCTTCTATGTATTTCTATCTCATAATCATTTAGTTATTCTTTTTAACGACCAGAAATGATATCAGACTTTGCATACCGTATGTTGATAACTAGGATGCGTTTGTTTCAACTGATGCAATCTTGAAATTAAATGCCGGGCAAACAATGCTTCAGGTGTCGTCTTTGTCAAGTAAAGCCTTTCAAGAACTTTTTGAAACCTGCTAACTTTTTGTTGGATGCTAAGAGGGATGAGTGTGATGTTAAGACCCGAATCAAAAACCATTTTTGCAGCCAAAGGATCAAGAAACACGTTGAGTTCTGCATATTCATTTGAAGGAATGTTAATGACATTTCCTTTGTCACTTTTGTCATTGTTGATATGACCCCCAACTATAAGTATATCCTGCATAGAATGTAAAATCTCTGTTATATTTTCATCAAGAAGTACCTTACTTTCAAATAGTGAATGGAAGTGTGATCCTTGGCTGATTAATTAGCTTGATTCAAGGCATTAGCAAAAAAACTGCCTATCTATTACCAAAAAAAAAAAAACCATGGATTGTATTAAGAAAGAAAACGAAGTTAAAATTTTGTCCGTTGTAATATTAGTCTAATTTTAATAGTGCATACTCAACAAGCTCTAATGGTCTAGAATTAGTAGATAGCTACATTTCTCTCCTAGGTGACAACCAAACAGGAAAAAAGAATCAAAATGTTATGGTGTACCAAGCAGTAAAGGAATTGATGCAGAAGTCTAAGTTTGCATGGTATTCTTTGAAATTATCAGAAAAGAACAAGCAAAACTTGGGATTGCTAGAAAGATGCTAGATACTCAAGGAGACTATAAAGCCATCGGAAATTGGAAATAAGTCATGTGAGCAATTGGGGCATATTTGGGACGTCGTAATGGATAAGACTGCATAAGATAACAAAAAAGATCTTAATTTCTTCTTTGACTAAAAGAGTATGCGAAGGAAATCACCTGGATTAGAGAGCTAAAATTCTTGTTTGCATCAAGAATCTTTGCTATATTAGTTAAAGGACCATTGGTTAAAATGGTTACTTTAGATCCTGGATCAAGCGATTTTACTACTGATTCCCATATCTCCATAGCCAGTGGTTGTCTGAGTTCAGGGTGATCTGTGTCTCGAGGAGCACCAAATTTCACTGATTTTTCTGCCGTATACCTGGGATAAAACACAGAATTAAGTCGTAGTGCATCTGACATCAAATGATGAAATTATAGCTGACAAGCGATTTGAGCAAAATTTCGATTTTACAGAGTTCGTGGTGACGTGTGGAAAAAAGGGAAAGAGGGATTGCTCTTTTGACACAAGAAAAAGACAAGCCGCTATGTTTGAATTGGTAGACATTCTCCTCTTTAGTAGTACTGATGGATATCTTACTCCTGCACTTGGTCGAAATTTTGATTTTCTAGAATACTTGGAAAATGAACTTAGTACCTTCGAGGGCTTCGAGGCAAATTATGAGCCAGCCCATATAGAGTATCTGAATCAAGAAAGCCACCACTACCATGAGGGATAGCTTTAATGTACTTGCAGTCTCCAACACCAGAAGAAAGAGATTGGTTGAGTGCAAACATGTCTCCTAGACCAACTGGTATATCATCGCGCCCCATCATATGCAGTAAATCATAGACAACATCTATTGTTGCTGCATTTGCCCATCCATTTGGACTTACTAGTACTGCCTGAATGAAAATCGCAATATATTACTGATATTTCATAAGCATTAACAAATAACACAATTTGTCACGTCTTTGTTGATAACATCCTGTAAAACTCTAGGTACCTCCATTTGATAAGAACTTAAAACGAAACACGAGTGAAGTAGAATTTTTATTTGTTTAAAATAAAGTCTTATAAATTCAACTAAAAGAGTTTATTACGTCTAGTCTAGTCTAGAAGACATTAAAAGTAAAGAAATATGTTTGTACTTATACCTTGAGATTAATTACTTCCACA
This sequence comes from Fraxinus quadrangulata, assembly GCA_903798255.1. Classification (NCBI taxonomy): domain Eukaryota; kingdom Viridiplantae; phylum Streptophyta; class Magnoliopsida; order Lamiales; family Oleaceae; genus Fraxinus; species Fraxinus quadrangulata. The sequence goes on from CAIGRB010027867.1 coordinate 29,387, forward strand.
GGTAATTTCAGGAGATATAAGAGAGCTAAAAAGTCTCCAGCACTCATATCCATGTCAAAAACAATATTCTTCCCGAGTTGCCTTCCCTGGAAATCTGGTTTGTAAAGAATTGCTTTGTAATGAAGAAATTGTGTAGTAAAATTGAACCTCCCGCTTTGCTGAGGACGGTTTATGACCTTTAACAATGACGAAAATAAGGTATCAATTGCTTAACAAAATGTAAATATTATATGCTGAAATAATTCAGAAAATGAATTGCTAGGAAAAAATTCTGCTACTCACATCTAGAAAGCTTTTAAAAAATTCTCTCTTTAATGAGCTGCTATTGTCATTATTAGGCTTTGCTCTAACAGCAACAAGAACAGGCACTGCTTCTCGACCCGCCGCTTCTGTCGTATAGCCATCCTGATAAATATGTATTACGTTGGAGAAGAAGTAAAACATGATATGTAAGAATATATCATTATAAGGAACAGCATTATGCCAAAAATGAAAAAACAAAATCAATGGCTTTACCGTACTTCAGCTCTCACATTGAGGTGAAGCCTATAAATTTGTTTGTTTTCTTTCTCGTGTTTTTTATTTCATTCTGTTTATTATTCATCTAGCAACTGAGATTTGGGATTTATCCATAACTAATTATGCTGTACTAACTTGATCGAGGAGAAGCAAGAAGAAAAAAAAACATATTCTTCTTTAGCTGCAAATAAGAGGCGTGTACTTACCTTGCATCTGCCCTTTCCATTCTTTACTAGGCAAAATGGATCTCGAATTCCTGTCTGAACATGGCCACTGTGAACTCCATTTCTCTTTAAGTTGAATTTAGGAATTTTCAACCCATCAAAGAATGGATTTGAGCCATCAGATATTTGATAAGGCTTATTTGAGGTAATGACAGTAATATTCATATACTCCATCTCAGCAAATTCGTTTTCTCCGTTTTGGGTTTTTCCATTACGCATGATTGAAGTAGCTACGCTAGTTGTAAATGAATCCCACATAAAATAACTCTGTCGTACATGAGATTTCAATCAGTAAGTCTCATCTGCTTTGTGTTTGAATGAACTCTGTTTACTCAACGCAACGTTTCAATCAGTTTACCGTGTAAAATTGATCATCAAACCAAGTATCACGAGTCATTTTCAAGGACATGAAGCAGTATTGTGCCTCATAAGTATGCTGATTCTTCTCGAATGCATTGAAAAATTCACTAGTTGCTGGGATGGTGTTTGTGGCGTCCAATGGTATAAGTGTAACCGGGATGCCAGAATGAATCACCTGTTTCACAAGGAAATAATGACAGGTTTTTGAATCATATATTGTACTACGTGCAAGGATGAACCACTATAAATTTGAGCGTGCGCCTCATGTGGTTAGATTTTATTATTATTATTATTATTATTGGGATATGGCTTCATTTCTAACAAGATATCCAATCTAACAACTTAGGTACCTGATATGCAGCAAAAGGATCTCCAAAGATATTGAATTCTGCATAGGGATTGTAAGTGTAGGCAGTGAACAAATTACCGCGGTTTCCGCACTGCTGAATTTTGCATGCTGAGTTGGCCTTCCCAGGGCAGCAACCAGTTGGGTTTTTCGATCTCACACCACCACCCATGACATAAATGTGCTCAATGTTTTTCTTCAAATGTGGATTATTCATAAGAAAAATTGCTAAATTTGTGTGTGCTCCAATGATAAGTACAGTGATTGGACCAACAGAAATTTTGTCTATCATTACTTGCTGAGCAGTGGGCTGCCTTAGAGGTGAATACTTCCTCCCGCCCTGATTCCAAGTTTTAAGTTAAGAAATTGTAGGCAAAAGAGAGAGTGAGAAACACAGCTAGAAAAATGCATTTGTGACTTGTTTGGTAAGGTAGACTCAACAACACTAGTACTGAACAATATTAATGAAAATGAAGAAGTACAATCTATTTTTCCTAACAATTGTATTGTCTAGTACTGCATACCAAACATGAGTGAATTATTTATGTATCTATTCCCATTCCTTGGAAAATAGGAGTAAAAACTTCGGCAGAGTTGCTAGGACTATCTCTATACTTCGTAACCAACAGACTTTTTCTACTAAAAATAATTGATATATAGGGTGGCATACCTGTGGAAGAAAGCTTCTTCGAAATCCATAGTTTGTATCAATATCTAATCTTCCTCCAGGACCTACTGGAATGGCTTGTCTGTACCTACAATATCCTGATGTACCATTCCCCTAATAAAATGAGCCAAATTATCAATATATTGAAAAGGCTATGATAAATATTACAATCTAATTTGCTTGTGTATTACTTCACGTCTATAATATGAAGCCGTGTCATCCCCATCTTGTAGACCTAGTACTATTTAAGCAAGCCGAAGTGATAATCTTTAAAAAATTGTTTTCCCTCTTTTTATGACTGATGATGTACCTCTATAAATGTTGTATGCAACATAAAGGCAGAGAATAAGGAAAAACTCGTCTTTTTCTTTCTCCATTACCTTCCTCGAGTATATATATGATGATGAGTTTGCTATATGAATATTGTATATATGAAAAAGTTAGGGAAAAACCTGCTCAATTATAGGCAGATATCCACCAACATTCTGCATGATGGTACCATCTTCAAGTATTGCACCTTCACCTCCTACTCCAACGGCAATGTCGTCACGTCCCATCATGTAAAGAACATCATAGACTTGATTTACAGCATGTCCAGCATCTGTCCATGCATTTGTGTTTATAGTAATTGCCTGCAGCATGATGGTGATAATTTTACGACAACAAACCAGGCGTTATTTCGAAAGTTGGGTATTTCTTGCTCGTTATCATATAATCGCTTATTCTTAGACTTCCCATCTACTGGAAACTATTTTTGCTCCACTTGTCCTTATCCCCCTCTCAGAGATTTTCAGTCATAGGTCCCATGAGAGCACAGAACCCTGTTTGGTCAAATACGAAGCCCCTAAAAAATTTAAGTTTTCTTGTCGGAAGCAAAGGTGGGGTCACAAATATTCAAACACTTGCAAGAACACGCTAAGAGTAAACTTTATTTTCTTGGACAATGTATTTCTTTTAACCACCATTATTTTCAAATTCTTTTTTTCTGCATACTTATTTTCAACTAAGAATTATACAATAAATTATCATGTATGTAACCCAAAATTCCTTACTTTTTAACCACACATTCTCCTAAAAATCACTATTCAAAACGCTAAGACTTAGTATTTATAGACTGTGCCTTTTGAATATTGCATAAGACTTCTATTTATACTTGTAGCAGGAGCATTTTATTTAATACTACTTGTGTACGAGTATTATATAGTCATTTATACAAGAATACATGCATTCGAGACTATTGCATTTGATATCTATTCATGGATTTCAATAATATAACTAATTCGTAATCATATTTCTCGATTCTATGTAGACAACTATTATGTGCCATTATTCGTGAATCTACTTCACAATTCAAATTCAGGTTCACGAGTTTAGATTATGTTTTTAACACAACTAATTAAAACTTTTTTCCGCGACTCTGTTTTGTCCATTGCTAGTTTTATTGGAAATAACCGTTATTAGATAGGATATGCTTAGGTTCACTGGCTAGACTTCGCTCCTCAATGAATAAACTTCGTGCCTCAATGAATAATTCTTTCTAGTTCACTGAAGTTTTCAATAGGAATTACAGTTGTTGAAAATATGTAAAGAATAATCTCTATGATATTTTTTCAGTAGTGTAGGATTATTTTCCTTAATAGAAGATTGTATAATTATTATGCAATCTTTCCTTTTAGAGTTATTTATAGCCCTATAAATGGGGTCTTTTACTTTATAATATAAATAAGTTTATTATATACAATTTATAATATTATTCACACTGGACACATTGTCAAGCTTTCTCACTCTTTCTATGCCTCTTCCTTGCATTGATTTCTTCACTAAGACAACCTATTTCTACTAGGCCATATGTAAATTTGCTTTGTCAACAAGAGCCCTTTCATCT
>CAIGRB010027867.1:35623-76006 GCA_903798255.1 Fraxinus quadrangulata
GGTTTAGTAGTGGATGCGTTCGTTATTTGCAGATATGGGTATTCTTTCTTTCTCTCCAATCCGTATTGAGATTGACTGTCATCTGATTTCTCCTTCAAGTCTTGGTAATGGTTTGGTTAGATTTGTGGATGATGATTTTTCATTATCATCAACTTTGAATTATTTGTTCGGTTTGGTTGGCATACAATCAAATTTGAAGATTTGATTGGATCGATTTATCTTTCAAACTCAATCTGATTGCTGCTACATCATATTGAGTTTGAGGAATGGTATTGAAGATATGTAAAGAATATTCTCTATAATATTTTTTCAGTAGTGTAAGATTATTTTCCTTAATAGTTGATTGTATAATTATTATGCAATCTTTCCTTTTAAAGTTATTTATAACCCTATAAATAGAGTCTTTTACTTTGTAATATAAACAAGTTTATTATATACAATTTATAATATTCTTCACGTATCCAGTGTGAAAGAAAATAAGAAAAAAATAGTTATATAGAATAATATGTCAAACCATAGGGTCAAATGCACCGTGGGTCACCCAACCTTGAGTGGAGGTGCATATAGGCCACTCTTCTTCAATTTGGTACAATCAGATCACCTAACTCTGATTTATTTACAAATTTAGTCACTCATCTTCAACTTAGAGAAATCAAGTCAATCTAGTCATTCATTGTCATTTCAATTTAACTCGTGTAATATAATGACTAGGATATTAAAACTAACAAATGACTACCTTATATATTCACATCGCACAATAATGCACAACATCCATCTTAATTTTTTATTTTTTTTTGAAAAAAACGTATAAACTAAAAGAATACTTTTACATGTCATTTATCCATTATTTTTTACATCAGAGTCACCATATTTCGTTAGTTGAACTGACAGTAAAGTACAAAGTGATCATATCTACAAGTGAATCAAAGTCGGGTGAATGGTTGCACTAAATTGAAATGAGCATCCAAATTTATAAGTATATTGAAATTAGGTGATTTGATTGCACCAGGCTGAAAATGATTAACATGAATGCACCTCCACTCAAAGTTGAATCACCCACTGTGCATTAACCCTAAATCATATCAGCTAAATCCAGTAGGAATGAGCTCCATTCTCTCTAGCTCAACATGTGTGTGGCGAGCAAAAGTAGCTAACTCATACTTAAGTGCAGGGAAACTGGAAAATAAACATTTCTCCTCAGTCGAGCCCTTTTAGCCCTGATAGTTGAACCCTTCAAGGAAAATTTTGTATGCTAGCTCTAATGAGTAGTAGAGGAAAGGCGGGATGCTTTTTAAAGGCTATGCGATTGAGGTCGATCAATTTTGTATGCTAGCTCTAATGAGTAGTAGAGGAAAGGCGGGATGCTTTTTAAAGGCTATGCGATTGAGGTCGATCAATTTCTTGATTAGAAAGAGCAGGGATTGTGACAATTATTTATTTAAAATTTGTTTACCACATTGCTCACGTTGAACCATGCTTCTATAAGCACAGGAGAAGCATGCTCTTTTTTAGATGATATCAGTCATATTTTTAATTTTGTGTACTGTTCTTGGAAAATAGTTGAAAAATAAACTAACGGGTCATTTTTAGCCTACCAAAGCTGAAAAAACACGATCTGAAATTGACTTAAGCGACCTGTTTTTGTTGCTTTCAGAACTTGACCATAACTTCATTAAATATGGGTCTTAAAAAAACCAGAGGATGTCTACAACCACTAGTTTATGGGTCCACAAAACAAAGTACACGTAAATATTTGCAACAATACGGCATTGTGTAAAGATGTTAAAAGAAATGAATATTAAATATGGATGATAAATTGAGGGACGTACATTTTAGGCACTTGAAATACATTTCACATAAAACGTGACGAAGTCAGATGGAGAAAAATGATTCACACAGCCAAAAACAAATTTACGGAACTGTAACTACATCTTTGATGACCTTAATTTTAAACAAAGAAATCGCAAACTAGACCTACAATGATAATAAGAATATGTTGGGTAGTAGTGAATTAGAAAGCACTCGACAATATTAAAGAAGAAAAAAGGTTAAAATTTGTTCCCGTCTAGTATTATAACCCAGATGAGACTTTCCCTCGCACTTATATAATGACTACCAGCCCTTTCCACAACCGATGTGGGAGGGCCTCGGGTGGGAGCAAACACATACCTCATGTGGAATGTTGGGTCGAGACTTGTTGATAATATGGACTCTGATAACAGTATTGGGTAATCTAGGTCTTCTCAACCTCAAAAGCTAGCTCAAGAAGTGAGGCTTTCTCCTACACTTATAAATTGACTACCAGTCCCTTCCACAACCATTTCCAATCGACGTGGAATAACCTCAACAAGTATTGTATGTATACCAAACGCTTATGGTGACAACAAATGTTAACAAGCATTTATCATTGAAGATGTGTACCTGCAAATCAAATTCGGATCTATTGAGCTTCAAAAGGTACAGAAGAGCAAATAAATCGTCAGTATCCACATCTGTATCCAAAAGAATCCTTTGTGGCTTCCCCTTAACACAGTATATATCAGCTCCCATTGTTCCAATCATCACTATTCCTATACATATATATAGATATCTCTGTATCGACATGTTTTTTGTATACTCCAAGAAAATCTTCTCCTCTCTCTCTCTCTCTCTCTCTCTCTCTCTCTCTAAACTGTAATCTGTAATTATGAAGTGTCTGAAATCTATTTTCTTGATCAGCTAAAACGCTTGTATAATCATGTTTTTGAAAAGTCAATCCCGCGAAGAGAAACAACAACCAGAAAGAATTTTCCAACTTGACTTTTAATTATAGTGAATAGTAAATACGTGTACACACTAGGCTATATCTTTGCATGCAATGTAACTGCCCTTCCATCTAAGTCCATGAATTTTTTGGTAAGCATAAAATGAATCAATAAAGATAGTTGTACAAACATGGTTGACAACCATGTGTTGTCAAAATTTGAGCATTTGATTTAAAAAACGATTTTTAAAATGAATGAATGTGATTATGTCAAGTAAAATGTTATCAACAATGATTGTACAAGTAACATGATTCAAAATGAGTATATTTATTGAGAAGTAAAAGGTCAAAGATGCGCATTACGAAAGAAACACAAGACGAAGAAAAATAAGATCTATCTATGGTCGAGTGAGAGATATTTGGATAGTAGGAAAGTTAATAATAATATTGGGACTGCTAAGCCTGTGACTGAGCAGGGTACGGTTCAGTGGTTCCAATAAGAATTGGTTGGATTGAACCAATTACTAATGATCTTGCATGGTCCCTTTGTTTCAGTTATGCAATAAAAAGTGTTAATTATTCATAATAAATATTTGTTCATGCTAATTCAAATAAAATTAATTTAATGGTTGATATAATTGACAGAATATAAAAAATAATATTGGAACTGTTCTAAAACCAGGAATTAAATCAATTTTATCAACAAATGAACCGAACCAGCTAGTCAATTCGACTCTAGTCGTGTTCGAGTGGCTCAAGATAAATATGTTCGCTTGATCTAGTTAAGAGAAAAAAATCTTATACCACCTAAATATAAAAATAATGATTGAAGAAAATTTATTTAAAAAGTAGTTAACCATACTTTAACGGACCTTAGCTCAATATTGTGAGGCTAAAATTTCTCACACCATGTGATACAAGTTTTAAATACCCTTAATTCAAAAGGACAACAAAACGATACACTCTTATCTTATGTGAAGTGAAATGGCACAATTTTTCGCCAAAACGGCAAAGTAGATTTGATAATTATTACAATTCTGTAAATGGCAGAATGAAACCTGTATACTCAAAAGTAATGTTTTCAATTAGTTTACAGTGTAAAATTGATCATCAAACCAAGAATCACAAGCCATTTTTTCAATGACTGGAAGCAGTATTGTGCTTCATGCTGATTCTTTTTCGAATGCCTCGAGAAAACCATTATTGGGATGAAGTTTGCGGCGTTCAACGGTATAAGAGTAACCGGGATGCCAGAATGAATCACCTGTTGCACAAGGAAAAATGCAGATTTATGAATAATATATTGTACAATGAGAAAAGATGAGCCACTATAAATCTGTACGTGCGCCTTATGTGATTATATAGTATTTTTCTTATTATTGCTCTCATTATTGGAATATAAATTAAGCTTTACAAAACATGCTCTAAGAAGGGGTGGATAGTGTGAGCTGACGCCCATTCGACACCAAAAAAAGGAGGAAATTTTACAGATAGCCATTTTACCAAGTGAGTTTGCGGAACAATTTTGAAATACAATGCTCAAATGTTAGGAATGATTCTTCATATCAATTTGAAGTACTCACGGCTTACTTCGTAATTCACCTTTTCAATTTGCAAAACAACTTAACGATGTGGTCATAATAATGAGTTAAAAATGGAGATCTCGCGACCAACATGCGATGCATATTTCGAAATAAAAACCGTTAAACAATGGATTTAAAATAACTAATTAAATAAGTGTATTTAAATGATTTTAATAATTCTATTTCGATCCCCCTAACCCAACGGCAATTGAAATACATTTATATTTGGCATCAGTTGAGATTGTCGATTTGAATAATTAAATATAAAAAAATTCATGCCTCCCAGCTGCTTAATCCTGGATCTGTCCCGGGCTCTAAGTATGACAAGGTGGCGCTGCACCATGCTGGAGGGTGGGTGGTGGAGATAGCCCTGCATTTTTTTTTCTGTGAGAGAAAAGTCTGAGTGGGTTTAGGATTAGAGAGGTGGTGGGGGTAGCTAGGGGAGTTGGGTGGTGGTAGAGTGGTGCTGCCATAAAATTTCAACATGAAAGTCGAAATTTAAACATGACTAATTCGTTATATGAATTGAAACTAGAGTATAACTAACAAATGAAAAATTCAATAAACTCGTACACAAACAATTTGGCATAAATCTACATGTTTGCGTCTAAAAATGGTAAAAGAAAAAATGATCAGTAAGGAAAATATTTCTGCGCTACCAAAAATGTAATAATAAAATCGTACACAAGCAATTTCTGCACTACCAAAAATGTAATAATATTTTTCATTGTATTACTTGGATGTGTATGTATTTAAACTAGTCTGTTTGTTCCTTTATTTCCATATAAAATGTTGGCAAGTAGCCAAGGATATATAAAGAATGAAATATTTCACACAATGAACAAGGAAAGAGGAACAAATCTCCCTCTTTGGAAATTTGACCTTCTTCCGTATTATAGGTCATTTTAGTTTCACTTTCGCGGTGTATTCCAAATTCTTCTTTGTTCTTCAAAGCTTCCAACTATGGCAGATTGCTTTTCGTCCCCAAGCCGATTTGCAAAAACATCATAAAAAGAAAAAGGATCGACATCTTCCAATACTTTCACTGAATTGCCATGATTTTGTTCAATAATCATCTGTCCATCTTCAGAGTCGATACCGGTTGCCAAAACTCTGATAGGCCTACTTTCAAATGTTGTTTTCAGAGTGAAACGGTCACCTGCCAAGATTACTGCACCAAGAATTTCTCCCAAAAATGTGTCCTGCATGAGAATGAACGAGAGTTTGAGACGATGTTTAAAGATACCTAAAATGGTCCAGAAGGCTAACATAAAAATCGAAGAATTTTTATATAGTCGCCATATGGTCAACCGCAATACTGCCGATCTCATGACCATAGCCTGGTTCAAGGTGGAAAGGTCTACGCACGTGCAAGGCAGTGCATAATGAACAAATACGACAAACCAAATCGTTCACTGGATAACTTGAAACAAAATGAAATTTAATGCGCTAAAGATTCAGCGGCCACCAGTGTATTTAACCATATAATGAGGAGATATTTTCAATGATCTCAGACATAGTTTTCTGATTTTCTGAGAATTATTTTAAGGTCATTCGCTGTCATATATAAACAGGAAAGTAACACAAATTCTCTATTCTTATCAAGTGTTTGTCTCGTAAATTATATTTAGCTTATAGTTTGTAATGATCAGAACTGATATCAAACTCCACATACCATATGTTGATATCTAGAATTTGTTATTTTCAACCGATGCAATCTTGACAGCAAACGCCAGGCAAATTTGCTTTCAGGTGTCTTCTTTGTCAAGTAAAGCCTTTCCAGAATTTTACCGAATCTGCTAACCTTACGCTGGACGCCAAGAGGAATGAGTGTGATGTTGAGAGCCGAATCAAAAACCACTTTTGCAGCCAAAGGATCAAGAAACATGTTGAGTTCTGCATATTCATTTGAAGGAATGTTGATGACATTTCCTTTGTCACTTTTGTGGTTAATGATATGGCCCCCAACTACAAATATATCCTGCATAGAATGATGTTATGTTCCATCAAGAAGTCCTTAATTTCAAAATAGTGCATGAAAATCTGATCCTTGACTTATTAATAAGCTTGGTTAGAGGAGTCAGCAAAATGCTGCTGTCTGTTTCAAAAACAAAAGCCCCCCTCGACCCCTTGACTCAGGTCGTGGGATATTGGGGGTAAAGAGAGCTGACTTGGAAGTTAAAGCGTTTGGTCTTACAGGGAGGTAGTAGTGAAAAATATAGACAAAATGGTTATATTTTGAACACATTTCAGAAATCTTGGCTTTCTCTAGGTAAATGGACACTAAACAATATTAAGAAAGAAAAAAAATTTAAAAATTTTGTCCATGTAATGTACACTGCTTACCATACATGGTGTAAGGATCTTGAATTAGGATACTACATTACTCTCTTATCTGACAAACGCTCGACCAGATAAAGAAAGAAATAGTAAAATATATCAAAGTTTGTATTCCACTGAGTACCCTCCACGGTGTAAGGATCTTAAACTTCAGCACGATATACTCCAAAAATTATCAAAAAAGACCAATCAGGACTTATTTTTCTAGAAATATACCGGATACTGAAAGTGACAACAAAGCGCATTGGGAATGCACAATAAATTTTTTGGGCTCATTTGTTGAATAGTAACATGGCACAAGAAAACCAAAAAGATTAAAACTTCTTTTTTCTTTAATCTTGTCCGCTATTATCGAGTTTAGCATGCCAAACATGCCATTAGTGAAAACCTTAGAAAATGACAGAACGGAAACTAAATAACAATAAAGTTGAGTCAGATAACGTACAAAGCTTCTCACCTGGATTGGAGAGCTCAAATTCTTGTCTGAAAGAAGAATCTTCGCTATATTAGTTAAAGGACCATTGGTTAAAATGGTAACTTTAGATCCTGCATCAAGTGATTTTACTACTGATCCCCATATCTCCAGAGCCAGAGGCTGTCTGAGTTCTGGGTGATCTGTGTCTCGAGGAGCACCAAATTTCACTGAATTTTCCGCTGTATATCTGGCATAAAACACAGAAGTAAGTCGTAGTTTATGGATAGGTAATTGAAAGTTTTGAACTTCTTAATCTCCAATTCAATCTTCTCTGTATGTACGAAGCAGAAAAACAATCCTCCAATATAGAATGACTTAGTGCAAGAAAGCAAATCCAAAGGAAGAACATTGGATAATGAGAAGTGAAAAAACTTGAGATGAATCCAGTGACTATCATTTCTGATTTTAGAACCACTTAAAACAACCATCCTAAGATTTTGTGTATGCTTGGAATTTTTGGCTCATACAAGTAAACAAAGGGCGTATTTGGCACACAACAGTAGACCGTTAGTTATAATAGGAAAAGAAAAAAAAAGATATGTAACTTTTTTTTTATTGATGCTATCCTACACTTGTCCACTCTAATATACCAAACATGGCGGAAGTGTTCATATATCAATCTATAAGAACAAACTGTTTTTGGCACTCCTAGCTGAGCTAACTATAGGATCAAATTTTATCTATATGACATCCATGATGACCTGAATCTAGAGATCATTAACGTGAAAACATATAAAGAAACAACTAGTTTGATCCTTTCTTACCTCCGAGGGCTTCGAGGCAAATTACGAGCCAGACCATATAGATTATCTGAATCGAGAAAGCCACCACTACCATGGGTGATAGCTTTATGGTACTTGCAGTCTCCAACAGCAGGGGAAAGTTTATCAGATTGGTTGAGTGCGAACATATCTCCAAGACCAACCGGTATATCATCACGCCCCATCATATGCAGCAAATCATAGAGAACATCTATTGTTGCTGCATTTGCCCATCCATTTGGACTTACTAGTATCGCCTGAATAAAATCATAATTTATACACTGATATTTCATATCAACAAATAACATAATTCATTAATTCTCCTGTATATAACAACATCCTGTAACACATATGTACCATAATCTGATAAGACCTTAAAACAAAACAAGAGTGAAGTACATTTTTTTGGGTTCAAATATAATGTAAATTTTATTATACAAGAATATGATGTCTAGTCTAGAAGACATAAAAGTAAATAAATATATTGTACATTACCTTGAGATTAATTATTTCCACAGGTAATTTGAGGAGATAAAAGAGAGATAAAAAGTCTCCTGCACTCATATCCATGTCAAAAACAATATTCTTCCCAAGTCGCTTGCCCCGGAAATCTGGTTTGTAGAGAATTTCTTCATGATGAAGAAATTGTGCAGTAAAATTGAATCTTCCACTTTGTTCAGGTCGGTTTAAGACCTTTAACAACAACAAAGATAATTTACTGACAGATTAGAAAAATGTAATCACAAATAATATGTGCTGAAAATGATACTGCAAATGAAGTGCTTGGAAAAATGTTCTGCAAATTTTGCTTTCGCATGAAGAAAACAGCTTTTAAATAAGAGAAAACTGACAAAATGATAGACCAACTCACATCTAGAAAGCTTTTAAAAAATTCTCTGTTTAATGAGCTGCAATTATGGCTATTAGGCTTCGCACTTACAGCAACAAGCACAGGCGCTGTTTCTGGACCAGAAATTTCTGTGGTATAGCCATCCTGATAATGTCCATTATGTTGGTGACGAGATATTAGAAACATGGTATATAGGAGTAGTAATCTAACATTGCAATGAACAACATTTTGCAGAAAAAGAAAAATGAAATGTGTCCTTACTTCTTCGTGTTAGATCATATTGAAACATGGACCAGCACCATTATAATGTTAAAGGATTTTTCCTCTACACCTAACCTAGATCTAATGAAGCATTCCTCTACACCTGGGATAGTAACCATGAATGCTTCATTATACAGTGATGGATTGGTACAATTCCTCTACACCTGGGATAGTAACCATGAATGCTTCATTAGATCTAGGTTAGGTGTAGAGGAAAAATCCTTTAACATTTATAATAATGTCCACTTATACATTTGACTGTGAATCGATGTGATATATGAGTTTATCAGGCATTTATACATGTACTAGGTCGTCCTAATATTCCTATTAAAGGATTTATTGGGGGAAGTTTTTTGTGCTAAGAGAGATGTCAGCAAACATACTTTTTCTAAACTATAGTGAAAATCTGCAGCCACAAGTAAAATCAACTCCCACATTGAGGGTGAATTATTATAAATTTGTGTGTTTCTTGTGCATGTATTTGATTTGGTTCTTTTCATTATTGACTCGTTATCAAGATTAAGGCTTAATCTATAACAAAATAGGCAGTGTTAACATTCATTTGGTGCAGAAGGAGTATTTTGCTTCAGCTTCAACTGAGAAGCATATACTTACCATGCATCTGCCCTTTCCATTCTTTACTAGGCAAAATGGATCTAGAATTCCAGTCTGAACATGACCACTATGAACTCCATTTCTCTTTAAGTTGAATTTAGGAACTTTCAGGCCATCAAAGAATGGATTTGAACCATCAGATATTTGATAAGGCTTATTTGAGGTAATAACTGTGATGTTCATATACTCCATCTTAGCAAATTCGTTTTCTCCATTTTGGTTTTGTCTGTTACGCATTATTGAAGTAGCTACACCTGATGTAAATGAATCCCACATAAAATAACTCTGCACTACATAAGATTTCAATCAGTAATTCTCCATCGACTTAATGTTTCAATGAAATCTTTTTATTCAAGTCGACATTGTCAATTATTTTACCTTGTAAAAATGATCACCAAACCAAGTATCACGAACCATTTTCAACGACTTGAAGCAGTATTGTGCCTCATAAGTATGCTGGTTCTTCTCCAAGGCTTCAAAAAAGTCACGAGTTATTGGGATGGTGTTTGTGGCATCCAAGGGAACAAGAGTAACCGGGATTCCAGAATGAATCACCTGTTGCACACGAAAACAATGACACCTTTATTAATCTTTAAAGAGCCAATATAGATTAATGAACTGTGTGTATATTTTTTACAGGGCATTTTTTTCCCTCTAATTGAAGGCGAACCACAGTAAAGTTTTCCGTGTTCTGATTTTATTTTGCACGTTGATATCATAATTGGGATCAGGGCTTAATTGCTAACAGGATATCCAATCAAATTACTGAGGTACCTGATATGCAGCAAAGGGATCTCCAAAAATATTGAATTCTGCATAAGGATTGCTAGTGTAAGCAGTGAACAGATTGCCATGGTCTCCACATTGCCGAGTTTGGCTTGCTGAGATGGCCTTGCAACCAGTCGGGTTTTTTGATCTCACACCACCTCCCATGACATAAATGTGCTTAATGTTTTTCTTTAAATTTGGATTATTCATAAGAAATATAGCAAAATTTGTATGCGCTCCAATGATAAGTACAGTGATTGGACCAGCAGAAATTTTCTCTATCATTACTTCCTGAGCAGTGGGCTGCCTTAGAGGTGAATACTTCCTTCTGCCCTGATTCCAAATTCCACATTAAGAAACTCTGACAGAAAAAGAGAATGGAAAACGGGTGTAGAAAAATGTTTCGTTGGCTTGTTCAGTAAGGTGGCGTTTATCGTACTATCCAGAACTTGGTAGAAAACATATGCCAAGTGTTAATGTTCTATAGGCATTCCTAGGAAAAAAAGGATTAAAAGCTTATTTGACCATACTCAGATTATTCTTATACTTCAACTAACAGACTTTATATATAACTTCTATGGGAGACATTTCGAACTTCAAACCTACACAGATGGCACAAGAGAAAGCTTTTGCACTTCAAATGTAAAATTAATTGAACCTGAGCTTCACGCTATACATAACCGTTATAGCAGGCATACCTGTGGAAGAAAGCTTTTTCGAAAGCCAAAGTCTGTATCCTTATCTAACCTTCCTCCAGGACCTACTGGAATGGCTTGTCTGTATCTACAATATCCTGCTGTACCATTCCCCTGATAAAATGAGCCAATTTATTAGAATATCACTTTGGTAATGAAAAAGCAAGATGCTGAACTGCAATGACAAATAGAGGGAAAAAACTTATTTGTAAACTCATTTTCCTACGTACTCATTTCCAATCACACATTCACACAATAAAATATTCTGCACGTAAATCCAAAATTTTTCTCTACTTTTTAATCACACGTTCTCCTGAAAATCACTATTCAAATATTATTTTTCGAAGACAATGGTTGTCAAATAGAGGGTAAAGTTTTGACACTTGTACAATTTTCATAAATAGATGACAGTGATACTTGAACTTGGTAGGGTTGCCTTCTTAGACCTTGTTGAACCACCTCATCATAAGTCCAAACTACTAGAGATGAAACAAACTAATTTAAATTATATCTTCAACCTTTTCTTTGTGAGGTTATAAGGTATTAATCAACTTTGTAATCTGTAATATTTTGTCAGTACAATATCTTGATGCAGCATTCCCCTGCCTCCTGCATTATAGACCTCGGACCACCATAGGCAAACATGAGCAATAAAAAAAGAAAAACCCGTCTTCCTTCATTTACTATTACCTTCTTTGGGTACATACACGTTTGAATTAGCTACATAATTTTGTATGTAACTAAAAACAATGAAAAGGATAAAAACCTGTTCAATTATAGGCAGATATCCACCAACATTCTGCAGTATGGTACCATCTTCAAGTATTCCACCCTCACCTCCCACTCCAACAGCAACGTCGTCACGCCCCATCATGTAAAGAATATCATAAACATGATTCACAGAATGTCCAGCATCAGTCCATGCATTTGTGTTAATAGTAATAGCCTGCAGCAAAGTGGTGATGATTTTCAAACTAAAAACTAAGCCTTAGTGTTCTTGTTTAATAGAAAGATGGATATTTCTTGCTCATTTATAAAGCAATCGTTTATTCATAAAAATCATGTGAGAAAAATCTTTTCACTCCACTTGGCATTGGCCCCCTCTAGGGGGATTTTATTCATAGGTTCTATGGGAACTAGAAAATCCTATTAGGTCAAATGTGAAGCTCCTAATATATTTAAGATCGACTACATAAACCTTTTTTTCTTGCTCCTTGGTTTGGTTCATAACCAGATCTACTGGTCAAAGAGTGGTGATGAATTATGATCCATTTAGTTTCACTAGCACGATTTTATGCCTCAATGCAAATTTTTCTCAAGTTAGTGAAAATTTCAATAGAAATAGAATATTCACCTTTATGGAAAACTAAAAACGTAGATTCACACATTAACGTAAAAACTGTGATCATATTTTGTTTGATTATGTCATGAAAAAACTTAAACTTACATATAGCCAACAAATTTATATATTTAAAATTCTTCCGTGACAAGTCGAATCCAATTTTTTTATCAATTACCTGACACGTGAACAATTTTCATAAGTGGATGGGGGAGAGATTTGCAAATTAACAAGTACCATTCTGAGATAGTAGTTGAATAATGAACTAATAAGTCATAGAAAGCAAATTAAAGCTGAAGATATAACCAATTTGATCAGAAAAACACAAACTGAAACTGAACCAACCAACCAACCAACCAACTTTCTTTCTTTTGCTTTATGAAACTTCATTATAACATGGATTTCTACATCCACTCACTTTACTTTTATGATAAATTATTGGAAGTATGACTTAGGCATTTAAGATATTTATACTTGGAATAATAAAACGCGATGATAACAAAAAGTTTCAGAAATAGACCAATTGGAGAAAAAATGATTTACGAGTGGACTCTCTTGCTAGGAACAAGTTTTCTGTGATGTAACTACATCCTTACTGGCCTCATATGGAGAAATTGCTAATTAAACTAACAATTATAACAGCAATCGCATATTTCATAGGGAGGATCCGTAACATTGGAAAGTATTAACAAAAAAATAAGCTAAAATCTTGTTATCAATTATACATGAGAACGAATTAAAACTCGTATTTATCAATGAGTAGGCGTACCTGCAAATCCAGTTCTGATCTATTGAGCTTCAAGAGGTACAAAAGTGCAAAGAAATCATCAGTATCCATATCTGTATCCAAAAGAATCCTTTGAGGCTGCCCCTTCACACAGTATATATCAGCTCCCATTGTTCCTATCATCACAATTGTTATACATATGTATACATATCTCTGAATGGACATTTTTTCCATACTCCAAGTAAGAAGAAACCTTCTTCTTTCTCTCTCCTCTCTCTACAAACTGTAAATTAATTATAAAAGGGTATGCGTTCTTGATCAGCTAAAACACCGTTGCATCAATCCCATTTTCGAAAAGTGAATGTTCCCACAATTTAATATTTTGACTTAAACAGTAACAATTTATTTGTGCATGTATTCACCATATTCATGCCCTCAGCTTCCGAAAATAGCATAAATGAAATGGAGACTCAAAAGGGTTGATACTAAAGAAATTCAAGGTTTTAATATAGTGTGTGTGTCTGTGTCTGTGTCTGTCTGTGTCTCTGTCTCTGTCTCTGTCTGTGAATATATGTGTATATATAGAGAGAAACAGCAAGTACTAAAAATGATCTTGTTAATGAGGGGGAACGCGAAAAGAGCCGAGGGAAGCGCCGGGTCGCATTATCGAGGACAGGAGGCACAAGGAAGATGTGCTTTAGAGAGCGCACTGTATAGCCTTTTCTTGGAGAAAGAGAGAGAGAGTTGGATTTGACAAATGAATATAGAAAAGGAAGAAATGTTTAAGATGATTGGATCAAGAAAATGGAAGAATTTACAAATGGATTTGGTAGTTAATGCTGTTATAAAACCATTGATTATTTGTATTAGAAGTGTCGATTTTATATGCAATCTAAACAAATATATAAGTTATGTTTAGGATGTAATAAATTATCATACCTTTCTTTATAAAATAAATAATTGTATTCAGAGTAGAGTGATTATAAATTGGCGATAAGCACCCGTAGTCATAAATAACATTACTTAAAAATTTAATATGATGTGGAAAGAGTCGAGTCATTAGACAGATTACTTAATTTTTGAAACCGGCCATCATTATTAACATACAAATAATAATAAAAATTGAGAAATAATTATTGTAAAAAAGGCGAAATTTCTTTTACTATTGTATCGCTCGACGACAAGTTAAAGGTCTTGATTTTATCTAATAATTAGATTTTCTTTCCCTTTTTGGTCATATTTGGAATAGTAAATTTTTGGATGAATTGAAAAACTCGGAACATGAATAATCAATAAAACCTGACTAATTAATATACAATTATTATAGAATAATGTTATTTGCAGTCACTCATTATCATAGTCGTCTTACGTAACGTTTATGTAACGGTTAGCGATTTGATGTATAAGGCAATAAAAAATTACATTAATGTATCAAATCACTAATTGTCACATGCATATCATATAGAACGATTCCAATAGAGCAACGGCAAATAGTATTACTTATTATCAAAATAAAATAGTAGTATTATTAGGTAACATGTCCCAAAATGGAGCCCACGATGGATTTTTTACTCAAAAACATCCGACAAAAAAAATAAAAATAGTAGAATAAGAATGTTAAATAGTCAAAATCAATTGTAATTTATTTTTGAAATATTTGTGCTAACTGATTTGTGATCCAATGATGGAACATATGTTAGATTCTTGTCGTCCAATATGACACCATGAAAGTAATTCTTGTTCTTGGCTGGAAAATATTATTTTTTCTTTTTCCTGTTCGATCTTAATAATCTTTTTAAGGAAATGATTTAGTACACAGCTTTAATAAAGTTCAACATAATGAGGTCATGTGATGATTTCTCAAAAATTTAGTTGTTTTCTCTAATTTGAGACTCATTATTACTCGGCCAATAAATTTAAGACTGATTATGCAATTTTCTCTTTCACCTTGTAAGCAACAACAACAAAGTTCTATTGTCATTAAATTTTAAGTCATGTATGAGCGAAAAAACTTCATTACGTATCTTGTTTCCATTTATAACGTATTAAAATTAAAAAAAAATATTCGACCAGTCTATTTTATGATGGAATAGAGTTGATGTAAATCTTATGCATTAATATATATTATTTTTCTCTCTCAAATCATTCTCCATCACGTTCTAGAGATGACAATGGGTTCGCATTATTTGTCGGCTCTGCTCGCATTTAAAGACAAGCTTGGTTTTCAGCTTAACGAGCCAAACCAAGCTTATGCGTAATAGGCCAACCCTAAGGTCGGGCCTTAAACTTTTAAATTTTTTTAACAAAGTTCTATAAATTTTATTTATAGAAAAAAAGGGGGGTTCTAGGGCCGGATTGGTTCGAACCTACGCAAAAAGAGTCCATGTGTCGAACCCAACTCGTCCAATGACTAAAGTGAGCTTGCATGGCCACGGGTGGAGCCAGCTAAACGTGAATCATTTTTACTCTATTATTATGTATATATTCAGATTCGTAAAATATACTGAAAAAATATATATTTCTTATCTTCATTACACTCTAAGATCTTTTTGACCAATAGAAGGTAGTCTCCTTTGTCGGCATTCGAATAATGAAAAGCAAGATTTGAAAAAGGAACTCGTCATGATTTTGAGAAGTGAAAATTTTGCTTTTCAATTAGAAGACAAATTAAGAGTTAAAAATTTCCTAAAACCAATAAGTTGTTTCTATTATGGTCAATGACCTATATGCTCTTGCAAACCTCACCCTCTCATGAGGTGGGGCATATGAACATAAAGTGTATGTTTGACTAAATTTAAAAAGATTTTAGGTTTAACAAGGTGGGTTAAATGTGTGAATGGTCCTTGTGTCTTGGTTTAATGGTGATTTCTAGCCTTCAGACACAAACTATATATCAATTTCACAAGGTAAAGGGAAAGAATGATGTATGTCGCTTAAGCGGCTCGTGATCTTTATTCTATGTACGAAATCATAAATGAGCTAGCTTTGTATCAAAATCATACATAAACTCACAAATTGATATCAATCCGTGTATAAATTAACTCCCATCAAACAAAACTAACGGAATATCCATGTGGCGAATGGAGTATCTATATGACAACGACATGGCTGACACTTGACACACGTTAATTATGCAAATGGTGCATGAACTTATCCAACTGTCTAGCTAGTTTCATCCAACAAAAGTTATTCGGTTCTTGGAAGTGCTATAAACCTAGGGTAGAATGAACAATTTGGCCTATGGGCCAAAAATTTTCATAATTGTATTAAATCTACTCTCCTAATACAAATTCTCAAATTCTCAATTGAATTATTTTGCTACTGATTTATCAAAGATTTATATAGGCCAAAAGTATCATCATAAAGTTATTACATAAATATATCACAATTGATCTAAATTTGTAGCCAAAAACGACGCCAAAATTAACTGCACATATGCGACGACTATGGCATCATTTTCCTAACAAAATCTATTAAAAACCTAAATACCGTGAAAAACTTGGGAAAAAAAAAACAATTTTTACATACAGTTAAAGGCCGAAAATTTTTGTAATTAATTTGAGAGAAATTCTGCGCCATTTTTTTTCTATATCAGATTCTCCATAAATGATTTTTTAAAAGAGATTTACCAAGAAAAAATTATTAATATTTATTTAACATTTAATCAACCTCATAAACCTGACTAATAGAATGATAAAGTGGCACGAAAAATCGATGAGTGCATTATTTTTACTGAACCAGCTTGCTGACCTAAGTGTAACACTAGACCCACATTATTAAGTGGGCATCATTGACATAAAAAACTGCTAAATAATGTATTTTATTTTACTACTTTACAATGATTCGTGATTTGGACGGTGAATATTTAAATTTTCACTCTTTTATTTTTATTTCATTACGTCCTATCCCATTTAAGAAAGTGAATATTCTTGATGCTGTAAAGTGACACATATTCTAGACAATTTCAATATCTTGGCATCCTATTTTGTTTTGTTTTATTATTTCACAAAAGCATACATAACTAACATATTCATTGTATACTATGTAGTACGGACACTTCAATTAGGATAACGTGTTCATGGCCAACACGTGTCGGATATCGACACTCCTCGAACATTCAATCATGATAAATTTTTTATGTCATTTTTAACTCTAAGTTATTAAATAACAAATCGGTATTCATATTTAAAATATTTCAATAAGAAAAATTAATAATAACGTGTCTACAACGTATTATATCAGTACTTCATAGATCGGTTCATCCATTCTATCAGAGCAATGTGGCCCTGGCAGTGGCACTGCTAAAGTGTAGCGTGGTCCTTTATAGATCGTACATCAATAATGTGATATGTCAATTTTATTTATAACAAGAGATCATTTCTAAATATTCCCTTGTTACGCCTTAAAAGTTAGTAGCATGAATGTGGGCATGCTTGATTCGAGCTGCTAGGCAAGCACCAGACAATTATTTGAAGCGAAGATATGCTAAGTTTTTAGACATGAAGTGTCTGAAAGAAGTACAAATGAATGAATCCAAGGTCATCCATGTTTCTGGTGTATTATAGTATGACGATTTTGACTTCTTGATATCCCTTTGTCATCTTATATACCTGTAGTTCAATTCTAAGTTCAGTTCTAAGTCTCACAGCAATGACGTAGTAAATAACCACTCCATACATTATCTATGAGCACTAGAATATGCTGAACTATGGCTCAGCAGGTCGTCATTTTGCAGAAAATAAGTTAAAATGGATTAATTTCATGTTAAGGAATCTCATATCGAATAAAGATGATAACATAGACCAACTTATAAGGGTTAGGAATACTCATTTTAATAAAGTTGACATTTTAATATGGAAGAACATCGCTCTTAATATTTCATACTTTATTTTCTAAATCAAATTTTAAGGCTCTTTCTTTTTGGGCATGTGATTCGAGTGTGTAGGACTAATTGGCAACCAATGCAAGTGCATTGGCTTTATGAATGGAATAGGCCCACATGATGAATTTATTAAAATTGGCACAATTTCTATGTCAAGCACAATGGATAAGAAAAACTCTAAAAGAGTCAAAAAGTGCAGAGTCAAGAAAAATTAGGAATATTTTACAAGGCCAAAAATATACAAATCTTGATGAGGCAATTTGCACTAGGAAAAGGATAATTCCTTTCAACCACTCTTGCAATTAATTAATTATAGTCAAACATCCACTTTCACCCATTAATGGGTGTTTAGCCACGTAATAGCAACGCTATTGAACTTTTTCACTACATTTCAACTAAGGTGGTATTACTTAGCAAACTTTAAAAACCCACGATAAATTATGGAACTAACGATTTAGATAGTTAAGTCAAATATTGAAGTGTTTTTTACTTTGTCCTTCAGGAAGGGGGCTTCGACCGGGAAAGGGAAGAGTGGTCGTTTTACGATCACTTTTTGAGGTTGATTGGGATGATCGTAGATTTTTCCAAGTGCTTGAAGGCCTAGTTCTTGAAAATACATTTATGTTACTCAAGGAATTCTAGTAGAATATAGTAGGATTGATAGGAGTAGCTAGGTAGATCAAAATAATGCAATATGATATTGTTTTAAAAAAAGATACTTACGCATATTCAGTTTCATTTTTATTCACAAACAAGCTTATTCTGTCGTTGCTTTTATATGTTGTAGTTATAATGTGCATGTAGTACTTTAATGGCATGTTTACGACAAACACTATAGTGAACACTATTACGCACGATAACTTGATAAAATTTTAACGATTTTTTTTTTTAAAATTATGTGAGATGTAATATATAAGTCATGTAATCATTATTGATTATGGACACTATTTGAGAATCACTCTTCTATAAAAATAGAAAACTCATAATTCACTCGCTTTTTTTGGGCTTTTTTGACTAACAAATAACGAGCACTTTAAAGGTCCACAACTTGAACCATTAAATTAAATAAGTTTATACTATTTTATAAGTAATGATGAGAATTAACTAACTTATAATTAAAATGATCATGATCTAGCCCAACTAAAATACTTAATTTCCATTACTAAATGGACGAGGGACTTGGGGTTCAAAACGAGCCAGCTTATTATATATCTGTGGGTGAATCTTCTTAAATAAATATTTTCTCGAGTCGAGCTTGATACTACTCTCAAGCGATTTAATTTGTATTTCTACTTAATAGCTTAATAAGTCGAGAAGTTCAGATTCAACAGTCGCAAGTTCTTTAGTTATTTTTATTTAATTATTCATTTTAAATGTAAGTTTATCATTTTAGAGATTCTTTTTATCTTGATAATTATAAAACACGGTATGAACTAATCTTCGTCAACCAAAAATAAATAAAGAAATAACTTTCTAGATACATTTAACTTTTAGAAGTTAGGTCATATTTTGCCGCAGAAACATCTTATACGATTTAAGATAGTACTCAGAGTAGATTTTTCCACAATTTCAATCAAATTAAAAGCATAGATCGTATATCAGAAACAGTAATGTCACATTCAATGTAACTCAACCAACGAACTTGAATCATAAACAAAACTACATTCATCTAATCTTAACAAGTAGTATAACTTTATGTCCATCATAGGTCAAACAAATAATTATGTCATTGTGATTTACAGATTGATTTTACATACATGTAAAAAATGTATACCTAATGAAGCAAAAATACCGGTGTACAAGATTTGCAATATAGAGTTATAATTTAGATGAAACACCTCCGAGTTACAATATGTATCAGAAACACGATTACTTGATGATTTTAATTTTATTTTTATTTTTTTTAGCAGAGAGTTTTGTGTAGTAAAAACTTTCCTTACGTTATTATTATTGTAGTGGTAACAATAATATTACACCCTAAAACCAAGGAGTATCATAACTATCAAATTTAATATCCCTATCATAAGTGTAAGGTTTCTCATGTACAATTAAAAAAAATGGCAGTTAGGTTTTGTAATCTTGCAAAATGTTACAATTACACCAATTTTGCAATTCAAGCACATTACACTATACATTTATGTAATTTTCCCATTAAGAAAATAATTGGCGCGACGATGATTCGATTTTGTTCCTTAATCTTTGCTAAAACCCCACAAAAAAAAAATTGAGTTTCCAAAATAAATAATGACATTGGAACCATTGAGGCCTCACAAATTATGTGTGTTACATTTTTAATTATGTAAATTGGCAATTCTGTAAACAAAGGGACTTAATTGTAAATGTTGTAAAAAATTAAGGAGTAATGTGCAATTATATGAAAATAGGTTTTTTAGGTTTAGAGTTCGAGTATGGCAAAAGAAGGAAAATACGGTACGAATTTTCGCTAGATTGTCGCCATGGATTGGCTCAAGCGTAAAAAACAGAACCTTCGTTACTCAACTGTTGCTTTGTCTTCGGTCGAGCGATAGTCTGTCGCTCGATTGTCGCTGAGCCCTCGCTCAAGCGACAGTGTTGTCTGAAAAAAAATTATTTGCTTTTTCCCGGCCCATTACTTTCCTAACATATCTATAAATACCAAAACACATTTGAATATGATTAGAGAATGTTGATCATTGAGAGAGTTTCATCAGAGAGAATTTCTACATATTCATTCATAAAACATTCGTCCTGTTAGATTGTTTTGGTGAGAAAAACATCATTTTCATAATCCAAATACCAAACCGTTCATTCCTCCACATCTGTCAGAGTTACTGAAAATCGAGGAAAGTTGACTGGAGTTCCAGTCGGTAAAGAATTGGGTGTTCTTCATGATCCACATAAATAGATGATTCTGCAAGGGTAGGAGTGCTGTAAGGTAGCAAATTCCAGGAGAGTTTTGAAAATTACAGCTAAGGATTGGTACAGGAGAGCACAGTTTCCAGGAGAGCTGCTAAGAGTGCTGCAGGGTAGCAGATTCCAGGAGAGTTTTGAAAATTACAGCTAGGATTGGTGCAGGAGAGCACAGTTTTCAGGAGAGCTGTAAGAACTTCAGTCCAGAGATCAGATAGTATATGTCGTCATCTAGTCTAGTACATTGTAAGTGTCTGAATCGTTTATAGTGGATTAACTGGCAAAGTGCTCGAAATTTTTTCCAGTTAGGTTTCTTCGTGATCATACAGTGTGTTTTTACTGCTTTCTTTATTGATTATATTAACTGCGGTATTTAAACATAGGTTAAATTGACTTGCATGCTTATTCATCTAGAGATAATTAATTGATAACATGTTGCTAATTAATTAATAATTTTAATTTAGCATAATATACCTATTCACCCCCCTCTAGGTATTGTTAGACTCGAACTACGTAAATTTCAATGTGAGTATTAATTAAGGGTGCACACCGTAAAAAAAAGGTTATTAAATAATCAGCATGTCATTTTTAGAAAGTAATAACAGGTTTTTACACGTATATACTACGACTAACAATATGGCCGTCATTGAGTTGACAAGCCATCAATAGTGTATGCTAAGTAATTCAAGCCAACTTAGAGCTTGAGTTGTGGTGAACAATTTGAAGTAGTGATTATACGAGGACCGTAAAAGATTGGAATCAAAGCGGAGTTCCTTTAAAAAGTTTAAATTTTTAGATGATGTGGGTTCAACATTGAATTGGAGCAGCAAAGGCCTACAGATCAAATCTTGTGCATGTGCATGTGTCAATTGTTGGAACAAACCTTCAAGAGGCAAAGCATGCAGTAGAAGAAGTTGGATAGTAGAAAATAAACGAGGTTATGAACTTTAGGCTCCATGCCACGCTAAAACGTCGCATTTCTTAAGACGTTATTTATCTCAGTATACATGAAAAAAGGTATGCACCTCCGGATACAATGAAACCGAATACATTATATTAAATAACTGAGACTCGCTATTTAATTGGGATATAGACCTGAATGAATAAAAAATAATATAAGGGAGTATTGAGTTTTCATACTCCGGAATACTAGAAATTGAGTTTTCATGCTCAGCTGGTGGAATGCATTACTCCTGCAAGATGAAAATGCCTTAATTTTGGCCTTCTCGCACCATAATATTTCCCTTAATTTGATTTTTCACTTAGTTCATCTCTAAGCCTTGGTAATGGTTGTATTTCTCGACCCAATGATTTATTAAGTGAAAATATTCTGTGACCCAAATTTATCCTCTTTAACACCTTAACCTTTTTTAGATAAAGTGATTCAGCATCATGAAATATTACAAAGGGAGAATACTTGAATGTATAGGAAATTAAACTGCATAATTTATTGTATCAATTGAAAATTTTAAAAACAACTTAACAACAGCTGAAATTCAATAACAAATCTGTTTTTGAGTGATACTGGCACAAATATATCTATTATATCCATCTGTATTGGTTGGAACAACTTCCTGCAGCTGCAGGCACAATTGTATGGTGCATTTTGCTAGTTTTCTCCATGTTGAAGCTAATTTGATCAAAATTTCAGCCTAACTTCTGAATCCGTCCCCGCTTCGCGGTAGTTGGGACGTGCATAGAACACTTGAATAGTGAAAGGAAGATGAGGTACTTTAGGCAGAAATCACATCATACCTTCTGATATATTCGATTGATATTCGGTTTCCCTTTGGCTTGTTCCATTCTATGAGTTGATGGAGGCCTGAATTTGCTCCAGAGTTTTTCCTTTTGTTTCGGGCCCTATCTTTGCTACAACCAGTACTGTGAGAGCACAGAATCCAGCATAGAGCATGAATGATCCCGAGGAAGAAAATTTCAAACATAGGCATGAATCAATTCCAACACATTAATGTACAATTTAAGATTTAAATTTTTTATTTTGACTTTGTTTGCACATTAGTCCTTTACCCGTTGAACTCCAGCTCATGAGAAAGTTGAATGTGTAGGAAACTGCCAAGCACCTAACCAGTTTACTAGTACTACCAGGCTTCCAGCTAAACCCTTCGTGTGAATTGGGAATATCTAAAAAGTAAAAAATAGTGTTGGCTTTTACAGAAAAATTAGTAGTCTGCTTTGGATCTTGCAATATAACTGAATGATGTGGCGAAAAGGGATTTCAGGTAGCTGACCCTGAGTTGCAGAGAACAGGGCTTAGTTTTTTGTTGTAGTATTATGACAGGTTTAGAGAGAAATCTCGAATTATACAATTTTTTAGCTAAAAGGAAAGAAAAGAAAAGGGATAATAGAACGTGTTCTTCTTCTTGATCAACGAGATCAAGAATCATAATCTATAAACTTGAAGCCATGGATAAATATAATCACAAGCTAAAACAAGAACCATAGTTTATGAGCTTACCTCTGAAATTATTACCCAAGGAACTGCTCCCATTCCTGTTGAAAATGATGCTATGTAGATCTGTTCATATTGATTCGAGGAAAATTTTAGTCTAATGAAGATCGCTTAATTGAAGTATTTAGGATCACAAGAACATATGTGCATTAATGTACAAACACAGCCGTGTATATATGTTGAGGGGGCATTTTTTTGTTTGCGAAGAGGTGCGAGGAAAAACTTGCATTCTAAACCTCCAGCCACAAGTGGGCATAAATCGTGATAAATCTATGTTTTTTTCCTCATATTTTTATTAATTTTCTGATTATTTTTGCTTTCGAGAGTAAGGATTATGACTTAATCCATAACCTCATGAATCGATAGTGGAATTGAGTCGAGCTTACCAGTACTCCCGATACAGCTAATACTGGATCCCATTCGAGCAGAAGGCCTTGGCCTTGGGAAAGGAACATAGTGTGTTAAAAGACGTACCCTGAATCAGTTATAAACATCAATAAGTTATAAAATGTATTAGCAAGAGTAAATCATCTTGAGGAAGAAAGATGCTCCAGCCAGGAAGCTCTCAAGAAATGTGCCTGAAAAAACGCAAAACCAAATTCATCATTTTTAGGCTTCCTGGTGACAGTATCACTTGCCAAAAGAAAAAGAACTCAAGGTGCACGACAAGTACTCACCATCAGAAGTGGTCTTCTTCCTAATTTATCCATTAATATTGCTCCAACTACAGTTATTGGGACCTAAAACACAATATCAGCAAAAATTTGGACATCAAGATTTAACCAACTCAGACGTGTTTGGCAGCACGAAAACGAGGCATTGAATTGGAATTTTCCAAAACTCAATTTGATGCTACCAAATTTGGCTTGAGATACAACAAACCTGAATTATAGCATAAGCAATTGTTCCAAGTTTCCGTGAAGAAAATCCTGCAGCTACAAACGTTTCACTTGCATAAAAACTGATTCCATTTATTCCTCCAAACTGTTGGAAAACCATTAATCCAACACCAATCTGAACAAGAAAAGAACAAAACCGAATAAGTACTTGCAAACAAGATCTTAAAGCTAATTAAGTCAACAAAAAAGTTGCTTACAATGACTGCACGCGTATAATTTCTATTGAACAAATCAAAGATTCTAGCTTTAGGAAGATATTGTAGAGCGTCAATACCAGCCTGTCAGCATAAAAATATCCTAATCAGAACAATAAAATAGAAGAACTTGATATTTTTGGAATATGTGGATGGCATAATATACTTGAATATCAGCAGATTCTTGAGAAACATCAGCATTTCTGCCACGAAGCATGCATAATGCCAACTCAAAATCTTTCTGAAGTCCCATTTTTGCCTGCAAATTCCTACCTTAGTTTAATGTAACACAATTATCTCATTAGTAAAGAGTACTAAATAATCAAACTCTCGGTAAAGCTCACCAGCCATTGGGAGAACTCCGGGATAAAGAACAATCCCACGAGCAGGAAAATGCACGGAAGAAGACATTCATATCAGAAAATCCCCAATCAGTTTCAGAATTTTTTTACTATATCAGGGCTCTACTTTAGATATGCAATATTGAACACAACTAGATACCATATTTTAGCTTCTTTTCTGTCCAATGTTATCCAACTCTGCTGAGTAGAATTTTGATCTCACCAGTAAGAGCCAAAGTTCGCCATGTTACGACTGTTCCAAGCAAGTGTGCAGTCGACGCACCACAAACAATTATGAGCTGCAGAGCAAAAGGATCAGAATGTGAGCCAAATTCAAAACAGAGATCATTTTTGCATTTTATCAAGCTCAACATCTGCATGCAACGTATGATCCTCATACCTGATTAAGCGTTGCGAGTCCTCCACGAAGATTCTTCGGTGCTATTTCAGCTATAAATATCGGAACCTGTTTGTGTAATTGATTGTTGGAGAAAGATTAATAATCACGAAATAAGGTAGATTTTTTTGATTATAATGCTCAAATAATCAAATTAATGGTGAATGAGTACCACAAATGAGAAAATTCCTATGACATATCCTGTGGAGAATCTCCCTATGTCAAGCTTCCTGTGCGCGCGCGCTCACAAACATATATATAAGAAACAATCCCAATTACAATCACCCAAAAAATTCTTCGGTACCTGACAACACTGTCCCTAACCTCTTTGAGTTTATAGCAAATTAACTTACGAAGTCACCCTTACATATCACATTTTGTGCAAGTAAAATAGCTAAACACTTAATTTTAAAAACTGAAGAAAGCAAAATCAATCCCACTCCCGAAATAAGAATAGTATCGACTTTTTAACGAAATTTTAACTTTTGAAAGGTAAAGTGGTTGGAAAGACTATAAACGGGCACTCCCAATAAGCATAATTGATCAAGAAGATAAGAACCAACTCGGTACAATTTTTCCAATCATTAAAAAAAAAAATAGTACCTTGGAGAAATAGACTGCAAGCCATCCTGTAATGCAGAAAGCAGCTGAAATTCTCATTGCCTGTTCCATGACCAAATTAAACAAAACCTTTAATTATGGCCAAAAAGCTATAATATCTTAAAATTAATCTCTTTTTTTCAAGAAATTTTGATTGAATTTACCCCTTTTCCACCAATGAGATCAGCAATTTTTCCACTTGTTATTGCACCAATCATAGCACCAATTGTTATTATAGACCCAAACATCTAGTACTGTAACACGTACA
Source organism: Fraxinus quadrangulata (assembly GCA_903798255.1). NCBI lineage: Eukaryota > Viridiplantae > Streptophyta > Magnoliopsida > Lamiales > Oleaceae > Fraxinus > Fraxinus quadrangulata. The sequence continues at coordinate 61,721 of CAIGRB010027867.1, forward strand.
ATTCTATCTGAGTTTTCCCATCATGCAACGTCGGTTTGTTCGACGTATGAAATATGTCACAAGATCACGCACCTCTGCTATTGATAAGTTTAAGTCATGTCTTATGGCAGATTGAGTGGGTGCTGAGTAGCCCACTTGCAAAATATATTAACTTAAGCTAAAGAATTTTCTTTTCCTACTTTATTTTTGGTGGTCCTGACCAAGAAAAAAAAAATTGGTTTACAAATACATAGATACATCAGATGAACACATATATAGACATATACTTACACATTATCCAAATTCAAACAGCTACAAAAGTACTTAAAAGAACCATCCAAATTGAGCCATTTTTTCCACTTTCTCCTTCAGAATCTACACATTTAGTTTGCTGAATTAATGGCTTTTGCAGATCATCAACACCTTTTCAATGCCATTTTCTATATCCTTGTATGATCAGTAGCCATCTTTCTATCTCTTTCTCTATATGTGTGTGTCTGTGTGTATATAAACTCAACTATGAGATATACGAGGAGTATACAGATTACAGACTCAAGTTTGATGAATGCGTAGGTTTTTTCAGCTATCATATTGATTTTATAAATTGTCTCAGTCTCAAATATTGGTTGGATGAGCAAAATTGAAAACCTTTTTGGCTATATAATTAAAGATATTTGGATCTATGGGTAATACAAATAATTAACTAGTGTACTACTGTAGTGTCTTTATTTTTAATGTTGCATGATCATGCATCTATTTCTATTCATAGGAATTTTAATGAGTGTTTAAATTCGTGTATTAACAATTAATTATAATGTATTAAATGTCGTAGAAAATGGTTGTTCATTTGTAGTATTTCACAATCACAAAAAATATTGAATCATAAAAATTGAGTTTTGAGAGTACAATTTTCTTATCTTAAATTTCAATCCTAAATTTTATTTTCTTTTGTTTGTTTGAAACTCGTCAAATCCTACCAACAAATTACTATCAAATATTACTTTTACAATACTTATAAAGTATTTCACAATAACGTACAATGCAAGTTTAACTCTCAGTACTATCATAAAGTGTCTTCTCGTATTAAATCTTTCTGGATTTTCTTTAACTTAGTTCAAAGTTGATATAAAATATGTAGTTCACATCTCTAACATTTTCCACTCCAACTCTGCTTCACCTTGAAGGACAGTAAATGAAATTTTTTTAATCCCCGCGATAGGGCACATCGTGACAGTACTAGAAAGGTAAAAGAGGTACACCAGGGTATGAAACCAGGGACTATAAACTTTTCCATCAAATCTGATTCAGATTCTCAAGGTCAATGGAAATGAAATACAAGCACTTTCCTCAAAGCCACGTTCATACCCAACTCGGCGATCAGTGTCCTGGAAGTGGCGCTGATATGCTGGTGTAAAGAACCTGTATCCAATATAACACGGTGTACATTTGGGATCAGTGATCCGACGATTACAATGAGTTATTGAACAGACACCTCTGAATAGTCGTCCCAAGCTCAACAACTTTCCGAGGGTGGAGGACGGCTGCACATATACCAAAACAAACACCGATTGCAGCAATTGCAAAGATAGTGGGTCGAGAAATCAGAAATGTTTTCGTGAATAATCGATTGCATGAATTTCCTGGCCTTTCCTTTGGATCTATACTTGTGACCACCGCTTGACTCAAAAGAGGAACTGTTGTGCTTTCATCAATTGGAGTCGAAAATACTCTGTCCACCAACTTATCCTTCGCCATCTTTTCCAAACCCTGCAAAGTTCAAACATAATTTGTCACAGTTTGGTCATTACCTCGCTTGCCAGTGTGCACTTTTTGCTAAGAACACGAGTAGAATGTATTAAAAGGATTGAACTTCAATTCAGATGAGTGTTACAAAGAAGAATGTTTACCATAAGAGAGAAAATGTTAAATGAGCATGTATAAATAAGTGTAACCATGGTACATGAAACGAAAAATACGAAAAGATTTTGGGACTATTTTTATTTTCTTTTGAGAAATTGCAAAGACAATAAACACACATGTACATACAAGTGTACGTCAACAAGCTCACTGTAGAAAAATCATTGTAGCTTGTTGATATAATACGAGTGAAAAAAGTAAATTCGAATGATTACCCAACAAAATAATAATATGAAAACAATTGTGTTTTTCCACAAACTTGTGTAGAATGCATGCGGCATATGGTTGAGAAGTTACTCAAAATAATATAAATGGTATTAGCGTTCATGCAAAAGGTTGCTTCCAAAAAAAATTCAATGGCAATTTAACAAGTTCTTCTTGCTGGAACAATTAAATATCTGGATTACCATAGTATTGCATTTTAATGTCTGGTATTATCACATTTCAGACATATCCCACCAATTTAGACTTTACTAAGAGTTCACCTTTCCCCAGTAACAAACTTCTACACAAACTCAATGAAGAATATGTGATTTGAAACAAAAGTTCGGCAAATTTATCCGCCTGTTGAATCAGTCACATTAAAATAAGAAACAAAAAATTGCACTACTGGTCAACCAATTGTCCGAGTAGCAAATTGGTCCACGAGCTTTAAAAGGAGCAAATCCACCTTCAACCTCTCGTTATAGGTACGAAGTCACTCCTCAATGACGGAAAGCTTCCAAACCTCTGTTAATTTGTCATGTAACCCTCACATGTCCAACTTTATTAAGGCCAGTGTACAGAAATTTGAAGAAAAGCATATTTTCACTAGGGTCACATGACATTTAATGGAGATTTGGATGCTTTGCTTTGAGGATTGATTGTACAGCTATAATTGAAGTTTGAGGACCTACTTGCTCCCTTTCAAAGGTTGGAGACCAACATGCTACTAAAGAAATTGGTTCAGGATCATTACTGCAATTTTCCACTAAGAAATTTATGCACAAAATATGAAGTCCGCACCTGACTGGCAGCTTGAACATCGATTCGAAAATCATTTTGGGAACTTTGACTAAAATCATTTCCATCTGTCCCATGCGTCACTAGGTAGTTTTTTTCCTGTAATTTCTGACGAAGTAGATTTCTTGCATTATTCAAGTTTTCCCAAAATAGCCTCATATCAACATCAGGAACGTCTGTAATCAAATTCTTATCTGTTACAGTTTTCATGCGGTATAATATTCTGTCTAAAATGACTGTAGACTCTTTTTCTATCAAAAAGTTCAATAAGCAGTTCATTCTTTGTATCTGAGCAGCCGTCATATGTGACTCTAACATGGGTTTGAGTGACCATGCAACTTCCAGCAAAAACTCATAGAATTCTGTCTGTCTTATGGCATAAACTTCACATGCTGATGTTGGAGCTGCAAACTGGTGTCCTTCAGAGCAAAGAGATGAATCATACTTTTGTTGCATAACCGCCATTTCTTCACAAATTTCTTTGTCCCCAATAAGAATTGGAATGAAGTTGGATAAGCCAGACTGATTCTCAACCTACAAAAGAGACCTCAATATAGGTGAAAAAAAAGACAGTCCGACCAAAACAAGTTTCATAATTAGCATGATTCTTGCAACAGTTCTTATAACAAATTTATGTGCGAGAATTCCTAATTTTTTTGAGTGAACAATATCTTCACCGTCAGTTTCCCTATATTAAGATATTCTTGATATCAATAAGGACTTGTTTTTTGTTTCCCTAGCAAAATTGAGCTCCACGTCATAGTTGAGAAACCATGAGCTTCCCAAAAAGTATTTCAATCTTTAATCAGGAAAACACCTTAAAAGATTGCAAGCCCAAAAAATGCAGTTTACTACAATTTTTTTTGTTTAGTAAACCAAGATGCATAATTTCTTAAAACTTCATACTCAAAGGGGACGAAATGATGCAACTCAAAATCAATTGAACACAAATGTCATATATTCAGGTCCTAGTTTCAGATTAGTGTATGCATCCAAATGTCAAAATTACTGAAGCAAAGAAGTCACATTTTTAACAAATACTTGTCCTAGTGCATAAGTGAACCATACCAATACCACTTCATTGCACAAGAAAATAAGAAGCAGGTAGAAGATAGTTCTCACCTCAATAAACGCTGGGCCAAAAATATCTGGGTCAGTTCGAGGGACATGTATCTTCAATAATTGATGGTCTAAACTACCGCAGTCCCCTTCACTCTTGCAAGAAACCGATGAAACACTAATATCATACGCCAGGTACCGGCCAGCAAAGGATACGAGAAACCTGACATTAGGATGAAAAATTTACATACTACACTCCAGAAAGAAGATTGAGCTACATGCTTATTCTAAGCAAAGTAAATAGAACAATTAGGATTAAGGAAAACTGTACATTGTTAAATTTGTTTTTCCAACACAAAGTAGAAAACTTGATAAACAATAATCTGCTATCGATCAGCCGCTTAAACTATGAAACAACAATCATTTTCCTTGTCGAAATCTAGTCATTATTACAAATAGATAATAAGAATTTATCCATTTTGATTGTTTTCAACATTAGCTTTCCCAATCAAGAGTTGAAGAAATGGTAGATCAAAACATAGCATGTAACACCTCGAAAATTTACAGAATAAAATTATTTATTTCATTTACTACATTTCATATTTTGAAAGTTGGTGGACTAGAGTAACATATATTAAATTCAATTTTTTTTTTGGCCAAACATTTAATTATCGATACAGTAATGATAAAAATATCAATATTGGGCTCATTGGATAGCTCGAAATTAATCATGTATATTAGGCTCGAAAAAAAAATCGATTCTGATAAGCTAGACCCAAGATATTTAAGTTTATAAACTTTGTCACATGATGGTATTTGTTTAGATTTATTTTTGAATTTACGGAGAATACCAACCACGTGTGGATTAGATAGGGATAGGTAAAATAGTTTCTTATTTTTTTAAAAAATTTAATAAATGTTATAATATAGTATATTGACACTTCCTTGATATAGTACATGGCATGTCATCATTTGTGCCACCAAAAGAGCCCTTTTTTTATTGGAATTAATAAAGTTGTCTTTTAATTTCAAAATGAGTCAAACGTGTGTAAGAAAATTGAAAAGTTGTCAATCAATTCCATTTTTTTAATATTATTTCATGCCTAGATATTGGGAAATTTGTAATGATAGCCTGCTTATCACTTGTTGGATGGGAAAGGAAACGATTGTAAGGATTTAATTAATATTATATGTTAAAACGTGCCTTATCATTTAAATTAGCATCATTTGTACCTAATTTCATGCCATTAGGAAGAGTTATTATTTATTTAGCATCAATTACACCTAATTAGGTGCCACTAGATTTAAGGATTTACCCATATATATGTACAACTTTTGGTTTGGGTTAAATCCATAAGGTATTCAAAATTTTATTTTGAGTTTGGCAATCATTAGTTAACTAGTGTTTTATAATAAAATATAATTTTGATATTTTCTTGGCACATAGACACGACAACAGCGAAAAGGTTTTGGGAACGTGAATTCCTTACTTTCTTCCAACAATTCTATTATCAAACGAGGTAGGATACTACGCGCAAGTTGTAATGTCCTTGCAATATTATGATTTTTTTCTACGTAATTTATTTCATGAAATGCCAATTAACATGTGGGTCTCAATAAAATGTGAAATTTCCTTCGAGTTTTCTCAAATGTTGCATAGAAATGTGTTAGAGCATTCGATTGATTTCCGATTACTCTTAATGAAATAATGGTATGGAATGTTGTAAATTTATGTTTAAAAAGCTATTATATTATTTTGGATGCATGTATCCTACTGAGTTTAAATTGCTCATTCTTTCAAATTTTAACATCTTAGGTTTGATCGGTCAACGTGAATAGTGGTTGGAAGGTGCAGGTTGCCAAGCAATAAATTTTCAAGAAAAACATTCAATAATAAATTATGTTACGATATTTTATGTTTTCGTTACTTTCATTTAATATTCTAGATTACGCGACTCCATGTTTGATTCAGTATTTAAATGTTCAAATAAATCAAGAGTTTAAATTTAAAATTAAATAATTCCGCTTCGAGTGTTATTATGAAATGATATCGGTAACACCCCAAAATTTAAGTTAATAGAATTTGGGGCGTTACATTGCACAAGATTGAAAGGCCTCACTATGAACCCTCGAACAATCAATACGTCCATTTTTTTTTTTACTTTGGTCAATCTACGCCATCTTTTTCCATCATGGTTTCATATCATTTCTAAAAACGCAAGCCCACTACAATGTATCTAGGTTAGCACCATTTCCACAAAGTAATCCACTATTTTTTTATTTTATTTTTTTGGTTAGAATGCAACAAGTAGCATGGTGTATCTTTTTCCTCCAACAAAATTATTCTAAAACTGCCTCATCAACCACGTAAAACAACCTCCCACCCTACTAGTAAATTGTACCCATCACCAACACCTCCCCCGATCCCCCTTTTCCTTTTACTCTCTCTCCCTTCACCTCTTCCTCTCCTCTCCCCTCTACTTCAAGGTCACAGATTTAATAAGTAATCTTCAGTAGCGTAGAAAAGAGAATTAACAGTGAGAAGTTAAAGAACTTTAAGTCAAAAATATTCCGTCAACTCAGAATTAATAAGAAATATCGGATAGTTGCCTCAAATTTCAGAAAGAAACTTTCTCAGAGTTTTTGAATGGTAAAGGCAGTAAGTATTACCATACCGAAAGTTTGGTTGAAGTAGATTACTTCCACAGGCAACAAACTCTAGAGGCTTTCCAGCCTCAAAGCACGTTGGATGAATATAATGAATCTTTGGAGCTTGTCCTTTGACCTTGACTCTCACCACAGAAGCTCCATCTGTTTTCACATGGAATTTAATATTGTCAAAAAGCTGACACAGTTTACCCCTATTAACAACAAAAAGAGAATCTTCAATAGCAATAAACTGTGAACATGTTGCTCCCTACTTACCACCAAAAAAATAACAATTGAAAATATAGATGGACTTTCTTCAGCTCCAGAAGATGGTGACCCATTACTATTTATTTCGTTTTTATCAGCGAAATTTAAATCAGTTTCTCCTAATTCATTCCCAGGCTAAACCACTTCTTTTTGTACCTTCCATATAGCATCAGAAAATATCCCTCATTATTCCAGATTCATATCCAAACTAACCAATTATTAACTTCTGCATGAGATGATTATAGGTTGTGAAGTCTTTATGTCAACAATAGTGAGTGAAGAAATTATTAAATCTTCCATAATTGATTGTTGTATTATTCCATAAGCAATCAATGGCTTGTGCATTGAGGTGTGGCTACAACCATCAACATACAAACGGAAGAAACTACCGCTGGTTCGCTAAAATAATATTACATTCTCAAAACAAAAGAAACAAGTCAACTAACAAAAGAACCAGTCGTACATTAAAGTAACATAAAGTAGAACTCCTAAGAATACACCCCTAAAAGAAGAAGAAAAATAAAACCATGATGGAAACTTGAACTCTGACAACATAGACCTACGCATATCTATAATGTTACATATGTAAGATTGCCAGCTAACCTTTCGTGACACGAAATATCATGTCATTAAGATAAACAAGCATTGTGCCTCTTCCAGATAGCATGTTTCCAGGTGAGAAAACAAGGTCTTGTATACGTACAACAGACTCCTCCAATAACTGCACAATTCAATGACATCATACGATAAAAACCGTAAGCAATTTACTAGAAATTATGCAGGAGATTGCAGCAGAAGTTTTAAATCTGCCTCATACATGAAGTATGTCACATGCAAAGCAAAATGTATATTACAGCAATTGTAATGAATGGATTCAATTAATTTCAAGTCAACCAGTTGCTCTAATGAGCCTACAGTTAAACATGCAAAGTGGCCATTTAGCTATTAACCTTCCTCTATGATGAGTTTACTACGATAGCAACAGAGCACCCAAGCAAAAAAAATTCCTTTAGACTATTGCTACTAATGATCAGTAAAATCTTAGCACAATTTTGTAGATTTACAATGCAATAAATTATGGAGTTCAACAGATATCGGGTGACAAGAAAGATATATAATACCTTAACCCACATAAACTTTGGCATTGCAACAAAAGCTGTCAAAATTGTACAACCCGGGCGGATATAACCTTCCAATTCAATGGGCATGCCAGCTAACCATTCAAATATCTGTAAAAACATCACCCTCGTGTTCATCAAATACCGCTATTTTTTACACAAATAAAATGTTCTCTTCCTTGTATACTAAACTGTATAAAAATCTTTTAAATACTTGATGCCGAAGTCGCCGAGGAAACTCTGCAGGGTTCCAATCGTAGAGCTTGAAGGAGATTCGACCGGTAGGACACTGCAACAAAGCATCAAAATAGTGCAATTTTTTTAAGTCAGGTTCCCAATGAAATAGAATCACACCATGTGAGACAGCGAATTGGCATTAAACCCACCAAAGAGGATAAAGCACTCTTTTTATCACGATAGGATGTGGAGTTCGTGTATTTTTGGTTCTCTTTATCCTCATCATTTTGAGTTTCAACAGAACCTGCAGATAATGCATGCCCTTCTGATTCCAACAAAAATTCCCTTTCTGGCATTTGACTGCTTAAGTGCGTCGTATCTGTGACATCCAGATATTTGTAAGGTGGTCAGCTACTTCAATATTGTAAAATGTTGCAAACGTGAGGGAAAAAACAAGGCAATACAACGACAAATAGCAAAAAACTCCTGGCTGATTGTAGATTTAAGTAGAGGTATTCTCAATGGACTCCACAAGTACCAAGCACATATAAAATAATACAATATTGCTGACTTATATACGCAAAGGTAATACAAGAGTGATAGCCGTACACATTTTTGCAGAGATGAGAACATAATCAAATTGTTGATAAAAGTCAACCATACCTTTCCCAGTGTCATCGTCACCGCTTACATTATCAGCTAAGGCAACCTGTTGAGGTTCCATCTCAAAACTGCCTTTAGTATCATTAGGTTTTCTTCGGCGTCTGTTGTTGTGACGTTCTAATTTTCTCCGACAACTCCGTTTACCCTCATCAAAATCCGACAAAATATGAAACCTACCAAAGGTAATAGAGACAAAAGCAGATAAGAATTAATAAGGAGATTTTGTTGAGGAAATACACCCGCAGTGCACTTCAAATGTGGAGATAAATAGCTTCAGGGCCACTTTACCCCAGGGAAAATAAAAAAAAAAACCCCACAATTTTTTTCCTGAGTTCAGTGGATGAGACCCACTTAAAGATGTGCTTTATTGCCATCATAATTTCTTTTTGATAAAATCTAGGCAGAACCATCATTCTAACAAATTCGTATGATTCCAAAGATATCCCTAAAAACCAGAAATAAGCTCAACCAAAATTGATATTTTCACGATTATTCTTTCCAATCCTCAGTGGCTACATTTAGCGTCCATATCAATTCAACTTATAAAAGTAGCATTTATAAACATCTGTGTTGTGGTCCCTGAGCATTTACACAACTATTTTCAACAAATTTCTGCATCAAGAACACTACAAATTTTTACCATGACCCCGAAAGTCCATAAGTGCACATCATTATCAGCAACACCATACAACTATATCTCAACCCACCAAGATCATCTCTTTAGTTGCTCCTGAGCTTGCATGCACATGCACACATCTAAACCAACCAACTAGAGACAGAGCATACAAAATTCATTTTCACATTAATTTTATAGTCATGTTTAACATGAGACAGTTAACAGTTACATATAAAAACCTACCATCCAATTTGCAACTCTCGATATATATCTTTCATTTGTCTTACAAACTATGCTTATTCAGCTGTTCCGAATATATTTGAAGTCAGCTAAATGGATGATGTTAGACACAAATTGAATTGTGGGTTTCGATACTGTAAAAGATCTTTTACTTATGCAGGTAAACTAAAATAAGCTGACTAAAATTTCATGGCCCATTAATATATCTCTTCTCGTCATTAATTATGCAGCTGAAGACTGTTTATTGACCCACCAATTCAAAAAAGACACACATCACTACCCGCCATTTTTATTATTATATTACAACTGTGCTAAACCACAAACTCATATACTTTATTGTATATACTCCCACATGGCCACACAAGCTTTTCCTTAATTGCATTAATCATAATGAGCTCAAGAACTTCATCTCATTAATAAAACTTGTTTCGCCATTAATTCCAGATGTAAAAGGATTGTGCAATTAGATAAAAATAACAGAGCCAGAATCCTAACTCCTAGATACAAGAAATACACGAGTGCCTAGCATTTACATGATGCAATCCTATCAAGTCTCGGAGTTTCAACTGAAGATATCATCGCCGACTTAATATGAAGGTTCCAGATTTTCTTAATCCATAAGCAATTGCAGCAAGAAAAAGGCTGGAAAATTCTAGACACTATATTTATTGAATCCTTGAAGAAAGCAGTGAACAATCTGGAGAATGCAACTGCAGCTAAGAGAAGAAGGATCTATAATATTACATGTAAACCTCCACCACAGTTCTAGAGTTTTTCTTCTTCACCGCCATTCACACCTATATATAACTGTGTTCAGTTGCATTGTGTGTGTAAGGTGAGCAGAGAGATAGAGAAAGAGAGGCACACATATATGAATGGTATGTGAGAGATAAATTAATCAAGTAAAGTCAGTGGAGTGATATAATTAAATAGTGAGGTGCTAGCTTGAGTAGAATTTAGTGTGGTGTGTTTGGTCATGCAATAATGTTGTACAAGCATTGTTCCACAATAAAATAAATTTTTGAGGGTTTTAAACTCAACAAATTGAAGATACAGCACCGCCCTTCAAGAATGCTCTAGAGAAAACTATAAACTGCAGCCCATTTCTTGAATCTTCTTCTCTAACCAAACTTAGAATGATCTAGAAAATAATCTGCATAAAAAGGAAAAAATATTCCACCGCCAATTTGAAGAATTTTCCAGAAAACTAAAGTCGGTAAAACCACCAACATTCACATCTATATGTGTGTGCTCAGCTGTATTTTGTATAGAGAGAAACATAGGAGCATTATGAGAGAAGAGAGAGTGTAAGTGCAATGAATTGAGAGAAGTGTTGCTTCATAATAAAATAATTTTTTTGGTTTTAAACTCAACAGTATCTTTAATTATCGAACATTGATTAATAAGAACTATCTATAATTGGCACCCTTTAGATAAAGCTTATTTCCTTATCAAACCAATAACCAAACACCATGCATACATCAACTACGAATTGAAAAACCAAAATCCTACATAATCCATATCGAAATCATATACGAACAATTCGTTGACATATAAATGAGCTTACTTTCCACACTGCTGGCAATATCTCTTGCTCTCTCCGTCAAGAACCACCGAGCTCGCATTCGCGCATCGCAAGCAAATTTTGTGCCTCTTATGATACCCTTTGAGCTCACTAATATCCGCTTCGCATTCAGGCACCTGACAACGAGCTGGCGCACCACCACTCGAAACTCTCACAGTCCGGACCCGCTTCTTCCCTGGGCGAACCCCGCCCGTCTCATCCTCCTCCTCCAACATCTCGTCCAGTTCCGGGCAAGCGCAGGGGATCCGACCAGCCAAAAAGTTCGGGCAAACCAATCTCGGGTCCCTCTTCCTGACCCGACCCGGAATATCAGTCTCTTGACTTTGACCCTGTTCGACTCCGGTTTCAATTCCCGATTCTGGGATCATTTGCTGTGGGTCGGTGGGGTCAAAGGACAGATTTATACTATCATCAAGCTCGAAATCGAGAAAATCGGGCCAGTCGAAAAGAAAAGATGAAGTGGGCTCATCAGTAAAATTATGGGTAATGGTGGAGGGCATTTCGGGGTGGTTCACCGGGTCAGTTGCAAACGAAGGGGGTGGGTTGTCACGCATTTCTTTTAGTATTAAGTTTTTGGAGAAAACGGAAGTGTCTTGAAGATTGAGAGTTAATTGGGGCTATGGCAGCTTGAGGTGGTCAAGATGGTGGTAGTAGGTGGCGGCTTTTGGTGGTTGAAGGACTCCGGGATATTTTGACAAAATTGCTCGTGGATATCACGTTCTGCCTAATTTATCTCTTAGTTTTTTCACTTTTCCTCAAGTCCAAATCTTTAAAACAGAGTCTAATTTTCAAAGGTTTACATTCGTGTAAAATAAATCCATTCACTTTCTATTCATATTAACCAAATATATTTTTTATTTATGAAATTCACAATTTATAAGCACTTAAATCACTATTAAATACTAAAACGGGAGATAAGAGTGGCAAACAAGTCAAGCCACTCGAGTCTCTACTCGTTTCGACTCGGCTAATGGGTTGCTCGGACTCATAGTGAGACGAGTTGTGACCGAATTGAGTTTATTTTTTTCACAAGCCGATTCATCTTGAGCTTGTAGGTCAACTCATTTTTTGCTCATATAATTTAATTTCTTTGAAAAACGTGAGTCGACTCGTGCACTTGTATGGTGGCTCATGAACGTGTGTCCACAAACCAAAGGATCAAACAGAGCCTTATTTGTGTATACGAGCCAAGCTCGGACTGGAAGATGTCGAGGTCAAGGCTTAAATGAGGTGGTAAAACCGTTAAAGTGCAGTCTTGTGATGTCATAGACCCGTTTGAACTTTAGGACCTGGACATTTTAAAAAGTAACCTTCTATCTATTTTTTTTTATTATTTTTTTTTTGTAATTGAACCTTCATCGATTTTCTCAATTCTTTCTGGTGTAAAATTTTAATAATTACATCTTTTTTCTCGGGTGGTTGATGAAATTTATCAAATATAATTAATTTTTTAAAACCCCACTAGACTCCATATTTAGAAAATTGAAAAAAAATATATGGAACTTGATTATGGTGGATAAATTTACTTTTCTTGAAATGTTTTCAAATGTTGTTGGGCAGTTGCACCAAACTGTGATACAGTCACGAAGCAGTTGATTGCGTGTGGTTTTAAGTGTCTTGAAGATTGAGAGTTAACTGGGGCTATGGTAGCTTGAGGTGGTCAAGATGGTGGTAGTAGGTGGCGGCTTTTGGTGGTTGAAGGACTCCGGGATATTTTGACAAAATTGCTCGTGAATATCACGTTCTGCCTAATTTATCTCTTTGTTTTTTCACTTTTCCTCAAGTCCAAATCTTTAAAACAGGGTCGAATTTTCAAAGGTTTACATTAGTGTAAAATAAATCCATTCACTTTCTATTCATATTAACCAAATATATTTTTTATTTATGAAATTCACAATTTATAAGCACTTAAATCACTATTAAATATTAAAACGGGAGATAAGAGTGGCAAACAAGTCAAGCCACTCGAGTCTCTACTCGTTTCGACTCGGCTAATGAGTTGTTCGGACTCATAGTGAGACGAGTCGTGATCGAATTGAGTTTATTTTTTTCACAAGCCGATTCATCTTGAGCTTGTAGGTCAACTCATTTTTTGCTCATATAATTTAATTTCTTTGAAAAACGTGACTCGACTCGTGCACTTGTATGGGCTCATGAACGTGTGTCCACGAACCAAAGGATCAAACAAAGCCTTATTTGTGTATACAAGCCAAGCTCGGACTGGAAGATATCGAGGTCAAGGCCTAAATGAGGTGGTAAAACCGTAAAAGTGCAGTCTTGTGAGGTCATAGACCCGTTTGAACTTTAGGACGTGGACATTTTAATAAGTAACCTTCTATCTATTTTTTATTTTATTTTATTTTTTCTAATTGAACCTTCATCAATTTTCTCAATTCTTTCTGGTGTAAAATTTTAATAATTACATCTTTTTTCTCGGGTGGTTGATGAAATTTATCAAATATAATTAAATTTTTAAAACCCCACTAGACTCCATATTTAGAAAATTGAAAAAAAATATATGGAACTTGATTATGGTGGATAAATTTACTTTTCTTGAAATGTTTTCAAATGTTGTTGGGCAGTTGCACCAAACTGTGATAGAGTCACGAAGCAGTTGATTGCGTGTGGTTTTGTTAAAATGCGACATCTCAAATGTACGAAAGGGACAGGAGATGCCACCCCATTTTTTAGTTGAAGCATCCAATATGTGAAATGATGAAAGTTTCAAAAAGAAAAAAAAAAAGTAATTATGAATCGGATCGAATCGAATCCAACTGTATTGATAATTTAATAGAAATGACCCTGATTAGTCAATTTTATTGGTCGGATAAAACTACTTTGCAAGAAGAATTTGACAAAAAAGTTGACCTAATTGCATGTGACAATAAATGATTGGATGAAAAAACTGACTGTATTTTAAATTGTCTAATGATAGAATATCATATGACATTATGTCAACTTCGATGTTCATGTCACACGATTGTGATTGATCAATATGAAATTTGTCATCTATC
>CAIGRB010027867.1:84468-94892 GCA_903798255.1 Fraxinus quadrangulata
CAATTAAAAAGGAAAAATCTCATATATCCATAAGATAAAGAGGATGGATTTGAGTTTGTGAGAAAAAAGAAAACAGTCCAGGAGGAATACACACCAGACCATGAACTGCCTTGACCAAGCTTGACAGAATGTCTTTTCCAGGCTTTGTATTTTGGGTTACCAAGACTCTGTGTCCCTGCACCACGATTATGAGAGAAGGAAGTTCACAAATATTATATCTATGTTTAACACAGGGCAAGATTTTTACCTGTAGCAGTGGATGTTGACAAGCTCTTGCTAAAGAAACTGGCATACTGAATCCAAACTCCTTTTCTTTTCTTGCATCTCTCAGTATGTAATTTCTCTCGTCAATGAGACAATTAGCTAGTCCACAACATTCCAGCCATAAGTGTGTGACCACTGGCTTGCCAAAAGCAATTGCTTCTAGCATATTCCTAGTGCGGACAAATTCATCTGCTACAAAATGTGTAGCGTCTGAAACAGAGGAAGTAACTGAAGCCCCCAGTCGAGCTAATATCTGTGACAAAAATATAACAAGAAAATAAACGGTTAATCTATTAACTTGTACAAATGCAAGCAAATAAATCACATTTTGAACCTTCTGCTGCTGTTTGATAACATCCGAATCCAGGTGGTGGCTAAACAAGACTCGAACATTTGCGACATCTCTCCTCTTCCTGGAGTCTTTCATCGGACTTGATGGTCTTGGTGCACTGCTAATCAGGCTATTGATTTCTTTCATAAGAGACAACTTTGACAGGTTCTTCCTGCAAGACTGTTTGTGATATTCCTCCCCCATACAGATAGGCGAAGCATTATTTATTGGTCTTGTACAAGTAGTAGGAGTAGTAGAAGCTGAAGCAGATATTGGATTTCGTTCTCTAGGAGACATTTCTACTCTGCCATTTGCTTCTTCAGCAGATCTTCTGATCTCCATGTCACTTTTCCCATCAGATTGCTTAGATGTCTTGGCCTTAACTCCATTATCTGGACTTGCTCTCTCAGTCACGTGAACAGAATTACAACCAGTGGCATTATTCCTTGTAGTATCAGTTATCGGTCTTTTTAACCTTGCACTACATTCAGCATCAGCTTCTTGTGCAACAATCGGAAATTTTGGACGAGTTCTTCCTCCTCTAAGATACCCTAATGCATCAGTTCCCGAAGCACCTGATGTCCCAGAACATTTAGTACCTGATTGCTCATCTCCAATTGATCTCGATTCTCCAAGTTTCTCAATGCTACCCAGTTTGGCACTTTTAACTCTGGCACTTGCAGTTCTCCTCCTTCTAAGGACATGATCACTTATCAAATCATTTATCTCCTCTCTAGAATCAACTGCGTAATTTCCAGCAACTTTTGATCTATTCAAATCTGTGCATTTCCTAGTTCGATGAGCTACGGGCGTGATAGATCCAAGTTGATCCGGCAAGCAACACTTCTTTTGAGACACATGACGTGTTGCTTCAGTGGAAAGACCTCCATCAATCTTGATGACGCTTCTTTTCCGAGTTCTTCTTTCCTTCTTCTGCTCCACAATTTTGGAAGCAAGAGTACTTGAGCATACTTTCCCGCATGAAGCAACATTGTCTCCTGACTCAGCCCTCCTTCGATCGGCTTTCCCTAGCTCTGCATTACTTAATTTGGCATTAGTCGTCTTTGTTGATTTGGTTTGTCTTGTAACAGCTCCAGCATTTGAAGAACGCGTTCTCTTCCGGTTGAATTCTTGTTCTCGATGTGTTGCTCTATTAGTTGCTTGATTTTTGCAATTATCGTTTCTCATGTTTTGGGCACCTTGGTTCAAGCCATCACCATTACCATCAGTCAAATGTAACTCAAAACATAAAGTTTCCATTGCTTCAGCAGCCATTTGAGTGTCAGGACCTATGCTCACCATGTCTAGCATATCTTTGTTGGCATCATTATCATTGTCACCCGAAGCCACATTTAACTGTTCACTCAAATTCATGGCAAGATTCATCGCGAAATTTCCTTTTTTGTGCTTCAGTGATTGGCCCTTCGCTCTCAGTTTATGCAACATTAACTTTGAATCAGAGCACACTAAGCCTGCTAATTTTTTATTAATGTCAGACTGCTGCTCTTCGTCGCGATGATTTCTGGACTTCCTAAGTTCAGTAAAAGGTCTATGCTTTGGGCCTCCATCATCAAAAAACAGTTCTTTTTTCTTCAGAAAAAACTCACCACCTCCTTCATCTTCACAATTATCATCCCAATCATATATTCCATGTTCTCCGCCCATGCTTTTCAAAGACACGCTCGTGGCCAGACGACGAGTTCCTTTTGCACTTGAGACAACCTCTGACTTCTTCCTTGAGGCTGTTCTAATGTCAAATTCCTTATCATACTCATCAACATTAAGCATGAGAAACCTGTCCACAACTTCAAGTGCATTGGCTTGTGATAACTCTCCAGGTTCCTGAGAATTGGCATAACTTATCCCAGCCAAGCAGTTTTCAGAAGGAAGCAACAAATTTGCTGTATCATCTGTGTGCTTCTGGCCAGCATCTGATTGTCTAACTTCCTCAATTCTATCATCCTTAAAAAGTTTCCTTGCAGTTGTACTACCAACTTTGAACCTGTTTTCATTCATTGATTCCTTACCATCTTCACTGTACTCCTCCAGAATATGCTCATCATTAATTTCCCTGCCAGACTCAGGAGAATTTCTCATATGAGGTATATCATCTCGCAAAACTGGTTGATGGTCAAGAGAAGAATCTTCACTTTTACTAGAACATGACTTGCCGTTAGTTCCTTGAGAAGCCTTCATACGAGCTGCCAAACCAGAGGCCCTAATGGATGCAACACGCAGTGATGTAAATCCACCGTGGCCAGATCCTGAACAATATGAAGTTATTGCTAACATCTTATCAATCTACAAACCTCATCTCAAAAAAAAAAAAGGGAAGAATGACACGAAGTTAAGCACCCATTTCTCGCATAAGAAGAGGATAGGTTATAGTCCAAAATAGTACAAAGGAAAACTTTGTAGCACGGATACTTCAATTAGGGTAGCCTGTCCGACACCGACACTGACACTTCTCGAACACTCTACCATAACCATTTTTCTTTTTATATTAGAAATATTATATATTGTTAATTCAAAATTATTAGCAAGTAACAAATAGGTACTCNAATCATTTTTTTTTTATATTAGAAATATTATATATTGTTAATTCAAAATTATTAGCAAGTAACAAATAGGTCCTCATGTTTAAAAAATTTCAACAAGAAAAATTAGTAACGAACTATATTTATAAATTTTTAATTTTTAAGAATTTAATCAAAGTATCGATGACGTATCGTGTCTGTACTTTTTTTAAAATCGCATGTGCGTATCTGATACGCATCATGTCGGACACACGTGTCCGTGTCGGTGCATAGGGAAAAAACATCAAAGTTAATCATTGACCACGGACCTTCTCTTTCTTTCAGTTTTCTTGAAACTTTCCATGGTGAATGTAAAATGGACAACACAAACGAAGAATTAATATCAGCATGTAAAATAATTAAGAAAACTATGGTCCAGAAGATCAGGTGATGAAAAGAATGCGCCTTATTCTTAAAGGCCTCCAATTAATAAGGGCAATGCTCCCATGAGTGCTTACTGAATACTAGAAAGGACAGTTTATCCCGGTTTACAATTTATACTCTCGTCTTTTCATAGTAGCACAATCAAGAATACAGCAAAATAACATCATTGAGATGGTAAAAATATTGTGGGGGAACAGTATTCCAATAAGAGAGATGGAACGGGATCATCTGAATAGAACATTATGCTTGGTTAAGCTTTAAAAAGGTAGGAGTTACTTTTAAGTAACTATTTATTTCTAAACATGTGCAGATATGCTACTTGTACCTTACTTTATGTTTTAAAAATAATAATAATAATAATCATACACTGAAAGTAACTCTCAAGTCACATTTCATTCAAAGTAACTTATTATTTCAATCTTGATTAATAAAAGAAATTGCTTATTTTAAAACTTAGTTACTTATAAGTAATATTTTTAAGCTTGACAAAAAATGCTTAATAACCAAAAGTATAGTACTATATTTCGATAGACCCAAACCTGAATGATTCTCTTCATTTCTCAAAGCATCTGCTGGTGTCTTACAAACGTCATCACCTTGTTCACAACGATCAATGTCAATCTTGTTCTCCCTGTGAATTGGACAATCACCCTCGCTCTGATAAGAATCATCATCAGATAATTCCCGTATCTCACATAACACTTGGGTTATATCTGTTCCTTCATCATCACTACCAGCGCCATCTTCAACATTGCACTCGTCTACTAACTGTGTGTGCATAATTTCCTCCATGCAATCAGGATGATCCAACACTTGGGTTTCTCCATCATAATCCAACACTTGGGTTTCTTCATCATAATCCAACACTTGGGTTTCTTCATCATAATCCAACACTTGGGTTTCACCAACATGATCCAACATTTGGGTTTCACCAACATGATCCACCACTTGAGTTTCACCCGCAAGATTCACCAATTGAGTCTCAAATGCATCTCCCAGGGGAAACGTATCATCAACAGTATTTTGCAGGTGCAGAAACTCATCAGCATGATCATCTTTAAATAAACAGCCTAATAAAATGATTTTAACAAAAGGAATGTAGTTATTCAAGTATAAATCATACTCCTAAAATCGTTCTTCAATCAATTGAAAATAGGGAACTAAATAGATCTATTTTGCACTTCAAAGATTTCAAGTTTGTAATCTCTTGGATTTGTCCTTATCAAAAGATATAAATAAAGAAAACTGCAACTTCTACCTAGAACACATAGCTTAAATCAAAAGAAACATTTTCCGACATAACTAGCAGCACAGCAAAATATTAGAACATGATCGTACCGCTCTTATGCACATTAATCCATATATACATTCATAAAACTCTATAAACTATAAAAATTAATTCTACCCATTTTCCACTCCCACATAAGCTTTCCCGCATAAATCAGTGTTAAAAGACACTAACTTTCAACAGCACATTTGAATTTTCTCATGAATTACAATCTAAGTCCACAACATATCTTTTACCATTAAAACAAAATATAGATTTCAAATTGAATAGTTCCACAATCAACAACAAAGAGGTCCCTCAGAATAAAAAATGCAACCTTCGCTATTTATATAAAGACAAATATATTGAAAAATAAAACAATTTTGCAGTATAAATGTCTGATTTTCTACAAATAACAATACGTGCTGATAAAATTTTCCACCTTAAACTAAAATCATTAACGTGGAATAAGCAAGTGAATCCACGATCAGCAATATAGAATATCCTTAGAACTAAAGACACAATCTTTTTTTATGACAAAAATATTTCTTGATCCAAAACAAAAGCTTTACCACACAACATTATATTAATCGGTTGGAGAACAAGCTATGCCCCCTGATTTCCACCATAAACTAAAAGTCAAACCTATTTGCCTAAAATAAACAGGAAAAAAATTACGCTAGCTTAGAATGAAAAGAAACATATAATTAACAGAGAAAAAATAACCTCCAACCCAAGGCGTTGCACATTTGATTAAATCAACGTTCTTCAAATTATTCTCCGCAGAATAATTCTTATTAGATTTTGCTTCATCCATTGCAATTCATCTGCATATTGAAAAAAAGAGAAAATTACTACATGACAAACTGGAAAAAGGAAACCCCAATTAAAATGAAAATAGTAATTTTATTCATGATAATAAATAAAAGAAAATTACAGATTGTGATTTAAGAACTCGTGAAAATTAAAAACCGCGTCAGTCAATCAAAAATCGGAAAGAAGTTACACGATGTTGTAAAGAATAGAACTTTCACTGATTTGAGAACTGATAAAAAAAAAGGGGGCAATTTTATTCACGATAATAAATCGGAAAAAAAAAATGAACGCAACTACAGAGTACAACTTCCATTGATTTGAGAAGTAATTAAAAGAAAATTAAAATTTTATTCATAATGACAAATCGAAAAGAAATTAAAAAATTTGGTAGAGAAAATGAACCGAAATTAGAAAGGAGACTTACAGGCACCCTCGCGAGTGCTAGAGGAGTTAGGGTTTGAGAAAAAAAAAGTAGAGATTTTGGAGGGAAAACTGATGCGGACTTTTGGGAATCGCCGCCTGTTAAGAGTTACAGTTTGAACTGATTCTAAAACTATTTTTTACAGTAAAAAATGACCGGCACGGGTTGGAAAGAAAGAAAAGCTTGTGGGTGGATCGTCCGGCTTGATAATTTTCGATTCTGAGGAAAAAAAATATGTATAGGTCCTAGTTTGGTAAGGATTAAAAACGAGTTTTTAATAAATTTAATAAAATTTGTGGTTAAAAAATTATGAATTCCGTAAAATGTGTATTTGAAATTAATTATTAATTTTGATTTTAAATTAAAATTTTAATTTTAATTTATACCAAACATGGACTATTGTCTTGAATGAATGATCGTTATCCTACTTTTATATAGATCAATAATGATATCACTCTTCATGAATATCATTACTTGTAAGAAAATGAGGGCACGAGTTTTAAATATTTATCTTACACTTTAGAGCTGGTTTGATGTAGATTTTTTGAAAAATAAATTTTGTGAAAAATGATATTTTTGGCAAATATGTGGTTAAAAAGTAGGAAAAAATAATGGGCTCACGTAAAATTTTTGTTAGAAAAATATGTAATTAAAAATAAATTTGAAAAGAAAAAACACGAAATCTGTACCAATCTCCAATGTTTAGAAAGGGGTGTTTGTTTCGAAATTTTCTTCTCTCTAGTAGACTTTCATGGCATGTTTTACTCCAATATGTGATGAGTTTCAAACTTATTTGAATCTTATTTTTATTTTTGTGTGATAAGAGTATCTTCATTGTTGCACTTTCCTCGTTTTCTCAAGATTCATAATTGAACTAAACAAAACATGATTAACCTTTTCATTTGTCAGAAGTTTAACGTTTAGTTATTAGTTTTACTCTGATGTCTTTGTCATTAAGATGGTTGTCGTAATTTAGGATTTGGTTGAAACTGCATTGCAAAACCTGTCTTAAAAGAAGATTCAGAAAGTCATTGATGCTGTCTAAAAACCTTCAGAACATGTTTATCTAAGCTTTATAAAGTGTTATTCACTAAACTATTGACAAAATTTCCTTTTAATTGGTGCGCTTTTACACTGTTTCAACTCTGTATCACTCAACTTTCAATTAAATTATCAAATTAGCTTCCATTACTAAAACTAATGAAGTGTACCATGTTGAAAGCAACTTCATGATGTAACTCATCGTAGATTGTTGTCTTATTGCCGTGCAGCATTGTTGCTGGTTCTGTTTCAATTTTATCAGACCTTTTCATATCACCAATTTCTTCATTTTCATTTGTTGCTTCCTTGTGTCCGTTATTCAAGATTTCCTCGCGAGAACTTTATCGTCGTTTTACCTTTTCTCACCCTCTTTTCATCAATCTTTTGAATCTGACCGTAGTACTTGGGTAAAGTATCCTCATCACTGTAAATTGCCCATATCTGACCAACCTGAAACTTGTCTATGGATTTCTCAGCGTCAAAGTTGTAAAAACTCCGGCTCGGGAATTTCAAAACTTTCTGGGATAGAAACTGGTGCATCCTTGCTACTGGGATTTAGTCGCACGTTCTTGTCTTTTTTCCCTATAGCAGGATTTCCATATGTTGTCTCTTTGAACTTGCTGGTTAGTTCCGTAAAACCTGCTGGTGATGCATTTGCGTGNAGAAAAGCTTGTGGGTGGATCGTCCGGCTTGATAATTTTCGATTCTGAGGAAAAAAAATATGTATAGGTCCTAGTTTGGTAAGGATTAAAAACGAGTTTTTAATAAATTTAATAAAATTTGTGGTTAAAAAATTATGAATTCCGTAAAATGTGTATTTGAAATTAATTATTAATTTTGATTTTAAATTAAAATTTTAATTTTAATTTATACCAAACATGGACTATTGTCTTGAATGAATGATCGTTATCCTACTTTTATATAGATCAATAATGATATCACTCTTCATGAATATCATTACTTGTAAGAAAATGAGGGCACGAGTTTTAAATATTTATCTTACACTTTAGAGCTGGTTTGATGTAGATTTTTTGAAAAATAAATTTTGTGAAAAATGATATTTTTGGCAAATATGTGGTTAAAAAGTAGGAAAAAATAATGGGCTCACGTAAAATTTTTGTTAGAAAAATATGTAATTAAAAATAAATTTGAAAAGAAAAAACACGAAATCTGTACCAATCTCCAATGTTTAGAAAGGGGTGTTTGTTTCGAAATTTTCTTCTCTCTAGTAGACTTTCATGGCATGTTTTACTCCAATATGTGATGAGTTTCAAACTTATTTGAATCTTATTTTTATTTTTGTGTGATAAGAGTATCTTCATTGTTGCACTTTCCTCGTTTTCTCAAGATTCATAATTGAACTAAACAAAACATGATTAACCTTTTCATTTGTCAGAAGTTTAACGTTTAGTTATTAGTTTTACTCTGATGTCTTTGTCATTAAGATGGTTGTCGTAATTTAGGATTTGGTTGAAACTGCATTGCAAAACCTGTCTTAAAAGAAGATTCAGAAAGTCATTGATGCTGTCTAAAAACCTTCAGAACATGTTTATCTAAGCTTTATAAAGTGTTATTCACTAAACTATTGACAAAATTTCCTTTTAATTGGTGCGCTTTTACACTGTTTCAACTCTGTATCACTCAACTTTCAATTAAATTATCAAATTAGCTTCCATTACTAAAACTAATGAAGTGTACCATGTTGAAAGCAACTTCATGATGTAACTCATCGTAGATTGTTGTCTTATTGCCGTGCAGCATTGTTGCTGGTTCTGTTTCAGTTTTATCAGAACTTTTCATATCACCAATTTCTTCATTTTCATTTGTTGCTTCCTTGTGTCCGTTATTCAAGATTTCCTCGCGAGAACTTTATCGTCGTTTTACCTTTTCTCACCCTCTTTTCATCAATCTTTTGAATCTGACCGTAGTACTTGGGTAAAGTATCCTCATCACTGTAAATTGCCCATATCTGACCAACCTGAAACTTGTCTATGGATTTCTCAGCGTCAAAGTTGTAAAAACTCCGGCTCGGGAATTTCAAAACTTTCTGGGATAGAAACTGGTGCATCCTTGCTACTGGGATTTAGTCGCACGTTCTTGTCTTTTTTCCCTATAGCAGGATTTCCATATGTTGTCTCTTTGAACTTGCTGGTTAGTTCCGTAAAACCTGCTGGTGATGCATTTGCGTGAAACTTCTCTTTCGGTTTCTCCTTGGGAGTTGGGAGGTCCATTTTTCTTAAAATTGGCCTTCTGTTCCTCAGCCGAAAATTTAGAACGAGAAGCAGTATACATCTTTCCAACCTCAGAAGGTTTTTCAGAGTCCCATAATCCACTAAGATTGGCGGGCAAGGAAGCAGGATCAAGTTCAAAAGATCCTGTGGGAACATTTGGTCCTTCCATCCCCGTCATTTGAAATGAAGAAACCCTATGAGAGAATCTGAATAGTTCCTTCGCCGGAAGCAATACCATTCCTTCCTTGTTTGACCAAAAAGAAAGTAAACCCTTTCACCTTACCCAATGTCGCAACCTATACACCAGTAGTATCGGCATAGTCTAACAAGACCTCGACAAACTCATACTCATAATTATTTTTAGGATTTTTCTTCTTGTACCGGGGGAGTTTGACAACCCCCTACCGGCCCTAGTGGCCCGGTACAAATAGTACATCCCTTATTTTTATGGTTCCCGGGATAGGAATTGCAATTAATATCCCAGTCCCTGAACAGGGCCCCAAGTTTCTCTCCTTCTTGGATATATCTTGTAAATGCCTTTTCTTCCACCATTTTGCAAGTGAACCAAATGTGAGAACATTAGATGATTTTCAGCGGGTTCAGAGTTCAAAAGTCCAAAATTTCCACAAGTTGGCAAGCCCTCAGCTACCCATCTCCATTCATTCTTATTATCCGGGATTGGCTCTAACCAAGTTATCTGCAGCTTGAAACCTGGAGAGAGGACCTTAATCAGAGCATAAAATCTAGGCATGCCATCCAACACATCATGAACAGCCCAAATTTGTCCAACTGTGAAACATTCTTCTTTTTTGTTCTTGTAAAAGTCATTGAACTCTGAATCGGGACATATATAAGTTTTAATAATTCAGCCCATGAAGTTATGAAATTAATTATTTTGGATCATTTAAGTTCTGAAATTAATAATTTGGCCCCTGAATGTTCATAATTAGTTTAGTTTGGCCCCTAAAGTTCCGCATAATTGCTTTTTGACTCCTAGACTTTCCAGTTATTAACAATTAACCCCTAAAAGTTTCGTATTAATTTATTTTGACCCCTAAAATTTTGAATTATTAACCCTAGGCCCTTAAAGTTT
>CAIGRB010027883.1:4734-18196 GCA_903798255.1 Fraxinus quadrangulata
AAAAAAAAAAGAGAAATCGAGTCGGCTCGACTGGGCCCGCTAAGGCTCAGGCCAAAAGCTCAGGTCGAGTTTCATTTTTTTTTTTTTTGCAGGCTCTGCTCGAGCCAAAAAAAGCTTGAGCCAAGCTCGAGTTTTTTTTTCCGACTCGACTCGTTGATATAGCTAGGCGGGTGGGGGAGTGGCGGGTCCCACCCCGTTGCCATCCCTATTTGGACAATTTTGTATGTTTGTAACAAAAGGTTAAAAACCATCCTGCTCTCAAAGTAATAGATGAAGGACCAATACTGCAATTTCTCTATTTTTTATGATTCAACCAGTAATTGTACAAAAGTGGGCTGGGCTAACTCTACATTCAGTACCTATAACTGGGTCGGTAGCCCAAAAGGATGGCCCAATCGAGGCCCACCCATTCAAATTCTAGTGTGCGACGCGTACGGTAACGGCAAAAAGAAAAAAAAAATTATCAAATTTAAAAACGCATTACTAGCCGTTATCATTTCGCTAAAAAATTGATAAAAAAAGGAAAGAAAATACAAGATTTCTCTCCCAGGAGCTCTCTCCGTTTTCCATTTCTGTAGAAACTCTCTTAAAAAAAAGAAATTTTCTTTGAAAAGGAACTAAAGAATTGGAAATACTGAATAGAGTGTTGAATTATTGGCTTTGAGTGATCAATGCTGCCGGTGATTTTTCAAGAAATCTGAGGATTCTTTTCAGGGTAATTAATTCATTTTCTTGTTAATAGTTTCAAGGTTTAACTTCATTTTTCTGGGATTTCACTGTAGTTGATATTTCAGGTGTTCTTTTGCTGGACTTTCTATTTTTTGTTTTATTCTTTTCAAATTATAATTTCGTGACTGTTTATCTCTTCTTCTTTTTTAATTTTTTTTTCCTTTTTGGTAGTTCTTTACGATTCTGTATTTTGTAATTTAATCGTATGCAGTAAGATTTGAGAATAATGCAATTTTATTATTATTTCATTTTCTTTGAATTTTTAAATTCGAGGACTTCATAGTGCCATTGTGGATTTTTTTTTTCTGTTGTATTGAGGTTTTGAAAGCACTTGTAAATTTGTTGGAAACGCGACTGCAATTATAATGTTGGTTCTTTCTATTATCTTTTCCATTTGAACCCTAGAATTTTGTGTCCAGTGCTTTTTGCGATAATTATGGATAATGAAGATCTTTCTCAGATACTGGGCAGAAAAGTACTGTTTGATGAAGATGACAATAGGGACACCAAAAACACCATCATCAAAGAGCAGGAGGACTCCGGCATCTACCCCTGGTGGCCCAAAAGTGCAGGAGGAGAAAATTTTAGTGACTGTTCGAGTAAGGCCACTAAGTGCAAAAGAATTAGCTGCCTATGATCTTGTTACATGGGAGATTACAGATGAAAATACTATTGTATCGAAGAATCTATACCACGAGCGGCATGCAGGACCGTATACATTTGGTATTAACTAAACTACATCCCGATTAGTTCTATTACCGAAATACTATTTTCAAAAGTGGGGAATTTATATATTTATTCGTCTATGGCAGATAAGGTTTTTGATCCGACTTGCTCAACCCGGAAGGTTTATGAAGAAGGGGCGAGAGACGTAGCACTCTCTGCTCTTAGCGGAATCAATGGTAAAAGATATACTAGAATACTGTCTGGAAAATTTAGTTCTGATAGTGTGTGTGTGATTTTGGTTGTCTTTTTTCTGTTAGCTCGTAAATGTCATCTGTTTTCATAATTGCAGCAACAATCTTTGCGTATGGGCAGACTAGTAGTGGAAAGACATTCACCATAAGGGGCATAACTGAAAATGCTGTCAGAGACATTTATGAGCACATCAATACTGTAAGCTATATGTGTCTCAGAATCTGTTATCAGTTAATTCTGATGGAGCACATTTTAGTACCGTATATCATGTTAGAAGGCCTTTGCTTAAGTTCGACTTTGGTTGTGATTTCTCTGACGATTAGATTTTCTGTCTTGTCTTGCAGAATCCGGAGAGGGAATTTGCTCTTAAGTTCTCTGCCTTAGAGATTTATAATGAGACTGTTGTAGATCTCTTGAACAGAGAATCTGGCCCCCTTCGCCTGTTAGATGATCCTGAGGTAAAAAACAAGTTTAAATATTGAATTGTTCTGTAGATTGGTTTCTTGAAATGTTCCTTTCTTATGCAGAAAGGGACGATTGTGGAGAAGTTAATTGAAGAGGTTGTCAAGGATGATCGACATTTGAGGCACTTAATTAGTATTTGTGAAGGTTATAAGCAGCCCGTTATTTTTCTCATCATTATTGCCAACATGTTGTTCCACTTTTTCATTCCATTTTTTGCAAAGAAATTAAATAAATTAGTATCAAGCACGATAATGTCCTAACCCGGCCTTCACAAATGCACTTGCTTTCAGCCAACAGGCAGGTGGGTGAAACATCTCTAAATGATAAAAGTTCAAGGTCACATCAGATAATTAGGCTGGTAAGCTTGCATTGTACTGTACTAATTTGTATTCGGCACTTGTATTTATCAAAATGACTTGTAAGTACTTGTAAGCTTGCACTTGTATTTATCAAAATGTTTGAGTGAAATGCCGTGAGTTTCATCTTTCTTTCTAATACTACATGCTTCATACACTGGCTTCTTTCTCAACTTTCCTCTTGTTCTTGCTTACATTTTAATGTGGCCGTTTTTTGTAATTTTTTGTCTGACTGCTTATTAGATACTAGACTCTTGTCCAATTGTCCCACTGGATGATGTGCTTTTCATCATTCTGCATGTACTCATTTTTCTTTACTCAAAGGTTACCGACATCTTTCTCTTTCTATTCTCATCATACAAATTTATGAACTAACTACACATATAAGTGCATGCAGTAAGACATACAACATGAGATTTTAGCCACAATCTTTTGTACATCTTTGACTTTGTATATATGATAATTGTGGTTGCTGAACATCACATCTACTTTTACCAAGGCAAACCAAGCTTTAACTCTCATTTATATTGAACAGAGATAATTTACCTTGTTTCTGATCTCTACTTTACATGGTAACTTCAGTTGTCTCTTCATATGTGCATGTCTCTGTGCATGTGTATATATGAAGGATTTTTCTTTTTCTTTTCTTTTTTTCTTTTTTAATACTTCATACGGCTAAAATCTCGTGATACAGTGCATGATTTTTTTCTTTTCTGTAACTTTGATATAGACCATCCAAAGTAGTCTCCGGGAAGATTCAAGGTGTGTAAAATCCTTTTTGGCAAGTTTGGTGAGTTATCCGTCTCCCCTCTCTCAAGATCTTTCTTCTATTAACCACAATACAATCATCAAATATATAATTCTGGTTTTTACAGAATCTTGTGGATCTAGCCGGGAGTGAGCGTGCAATTCAAACAAATGCTGATGGTACAAGATTGAAGGAAGGGAGTCATATAAATAGAAGCTTGCTAACTTTGGCAAGTGTAATTAGGAAGTTAAGGTAATCAAATGATTGACAGAAGCCATATTAGTGTAATTATTTTATCTTCTTGACCTCAATAACACAGAGTTTATTTATTTATCTTTTATTATTGTAGTGTACATCATATTGTGATCTTGGATAAACTGATTAACCAAAGATTGGAAGGGAGTGCATATGATTCCATACCCTTCCTTCTATTGATATGTAGCTATCAGAAGGAGAATATTTAATTAAAAAGTAAAAAATAAAAGCACTAAAAAATCCGTAATTTATCAATTCTATAAATCTACTTTGAGATGGCTTAATAAGATTTCATTGGGTGCTATGGATTATTAGTCTTAATGTTTGTGTATGTAAACAAAATTTAATTTCAGTATATGTAGTGATAGGTGCATACGATCCTTTTCTCGTTGTTTTCTTTGCAGCGGGGGAAAGAGGGGCCACGTTCCCTACAGGGATTCAAAACTCACTAGAATATTGCAGACTTCAATTGGAGGAAATGCAAGGACTGCTATAGTTTGCACCGTTAGTCCTGCTTTAAGTCATGTGGAACAATCCCGAAACACGCTCTCATTTGCAACTAGTGCAAAGGAAGTTACCAATACTGCCCAAGTTAACATGGTATGCCATAAAACTAACTCATGCAAAATGAGAATTTTTTTTTTTTTTTTGAGTTATTTGTGCTAATGCAAATTTTCTAATATTGGATTCAATGTACATCAGTACAAAGAGCTTTAGATATTGTTGTACCCCTCGTGACATTTATAATTGCAATAGAATGACTCTGCTATCAAATGGAAAAAAAGGTGTATGTTATGGAAACAAATATATTGTAGCAATCATGTGCAAACATATATTATATGTGCTTTTAGGGAGGATTAGATATTATTAGACAATATTAAGAAAGAAAAATAAGCTAAAATCTTATTTATTGTACTGTCGGGTCTTATCCAGTACTTTGTTGTATGTCTTACTGCATGCACTTATATGTCTAGGTTGTTGCCGAGAAGCAATTAGTGAAGAACTTGCAGAAGCAAGTAGCCAGGCTTGAAGCAGAGCTCCAAATCCCTGAGCCATCAGCTTCCTCAAGTTTAAGGTCTTTACTGAGGCAAAAAGAATTGAAAATCCAGCAGGTACTACAGGAGCTTTTTCTTTGATGAGAAGTCAACTAGTTTATTTTCTGTTCAAGTGCTAGACAGAGATAAGGTTATTATATGATGAACGGATGTTACTATTAAATCTCCTTTTGTTGGCATCTCTACTTAACAAGCCTCGACGTCAAGCAGTTTATTTTATGCACAATTTTTTTTGTCATATAGAGGAGAAAGATGGCTATGCATTTTATGGCAGAGCCAAGAATTCAAGGATGGAAAACAGGTTCTCAATTAAGCAAGAAACTGTCAAGAAACGAGAGTGGGCGAAGTTAGACTATAGAGGAAGCTAGTTTACCGGAAGGATATAGAACATATAGAAATCAATTTGTAGAGAGACTGCTAAATAAGAACACAACAAAAAAAGAGCCTTTTCATTATTAAGTTTTTCATGTTGTAATTGTTGGGCTAAGCTATTCATTCATCTTCATTGAGCTAAGTAATGTCTAGATGAGCAGTCTTAACTGTGGAGAATTAGTTTCAAACTTGTTATGATGGGTTCCTCTAATCTTCAATCTTTTATGTGGAATGTCTTGTTATATATTTTACAATAGAAAAGTCAGGTTATGCTATCAGAATTCGTGCAGGAGCATGCACTTGGTATAATTGTTTACATATTATCATCAAGCACCATAATTGGGGGACAAAGTTGGGATGGCATTGTTGGCGCGGGTGCGTTCATGTTCGAGTATAGCGATATAATGACTACATGTTCTGATATCGGATATTTTATGTGCAGATGGAGATGGAGATTAATGAGCTTAAGCGTCAAAGGGACTTGGCACAATCTCAACTCGAGCTGGAAAAAAGCGCACACAAGCAACCGAAGGTACGAATATGAGTTTCCTGACTTCCATTCCCTCCCCCCATCTTCTATCTCTCATACTTTCTATTTTGTACTCATTTCAGGCATCAGATCATCATGGGCCTTCTCGCCAAGTAGTTAAATGCCTCTCTTTTAATAAAGAGGATGAATCAGTTTCTGCTCGACATGGCTCAAAAGCCAAGGCAAGAAACTTGGGGAGCAAGGCAGTCAGGCGGTCGGCTACTTCTTCTGACATCCTAGTAGAGGAGATCCGGAAGCTAGAGATGAGGCAGAGGCAGCTTGGTGAAGAAGCCAGTCGAGCGCTTGATCTTCTTCTCAAAGAAGTTGCATCTCAGAGGCTCGGAAGTGAAGATGCTGCTGAAACTATTGCAAAACTTCTATCTGAAATCAAGGAATTGCATGCAGCAAGTTCCATTCCAGAAAAGATCGAGATCAGAGATAAGGCTACATTGAAAGAAGAAATCGCTCGATTGAATTCTCAAGAAAGCAACATAGCATTTTTAGAAGAAAAGCTGGAGAATGTCCAGAGATCAATAGACAAGTTGGTAATGTATTTTCCAAGTGGGGAGGATTCTCCAGCTTTAAAGACTTCGTTGAAAAAGAAAAAGGTCCTTCCATTCACCTTGAGCAATACGGCCAACATGCCGAATCTAATAAGATCTCCATGCTCCCCTATGTCATCTTCTTGTAAATCAGTGGAATATGGAAATGAAAACAGAGCCCCCGAGATGGACAATCCTATTGTTTTGGGTGATCATGCATTCCAAGGACAAAAGGGCACTCCTTGTAGTGAACAAACTAGTTGCATCTCGTCCAGAGAGGGTACTCCCGCTCAAAAGCAGCCGAGTTCTGTCAGTGTTAAAAAACTGCAAAAGATGTTTAAGAAGGCAACTGAGGAGAATATTCGTAGTATTAAAGCTTATGTCACTGAGCTGAAAGAACGTGTGGCGAAGCTACAATACCAAAAACAGCTTCTTGTTTGCCAGGTGAGCGTGCTTTTTTATTGTTCCCTTTCTTGTTTTGGCATTTATATTTAACAAAACAGGTTTAAACGATTGATCTAAGTTCATACTAGAATTTAGTTGCATAGTGCAAGATACATGAACACCATTTTATTTTGACTTGAAGCTAAGGTTCACAGTTCTTTTAGCTGCCATACATTGTGTTGCATTTATTCACCATCTCTGGATAATATGGTTAAATAAAATTTTGAGGCATGTTTGATACACTCTATTATATAGGACTAGACAGTCAATTGAAGGCTTTAGTTTCCTTTTTTTTTTTTCGTTAGCAAGTCTTTTGATTAGAGTAGGGAACACGACAAGAAAGCAGAGCGTATTGCCACCATTCACGAGTGTCTTTATATCCGCGACTCTTGTCATATTTAAAAAGGTTGAAACTTCCAGGAAAAAAACTTTAAATTGGGAGGGCAATCCTCCAGTGAACTAACCAGGATTACTTTCCCAACATTTCTTACTAGGGATGTAGCGATATGTCTTCTTCATGGTTGGCCTGCGACCTGCTTCTTCTTCAATATTTTTATTTCATTTTCCAAAGAAAGTCATTTGATCTGGACTGTACACCAATTGGCTTTGATTCTTGAATAGATGATTGTCATAAGCCCTTTCAAGTGGAATTAAGTCAGCAAGTTCAATTGAATATTGTGATATTCATATCTGGTTATCATACATCTGTTATGTGTTGTTCTATGCTAATTGGCCTTAGGTGTTGGAGATGGAGGCAAATGAAGCTTCAAGTGATGAGGTCGAGATGATTGATCAATCTCCCATGTCATGGAGCTTGGTGTTTGAGGATCAGCGGAAGGAGATTATTATGCTGTGGCATTTGTGCCATGTCTCGATTGTTCACCGCACTCAATTTTATTTGCTATTTAAAGGAGACCCTTCGGATCAGATATATGTGGAAGTCGAACTTAGAAGGTTAAAATGGTTGGAACAGCATTTAGATGACCTTGGTAATGCCAGCCCTGCGCTCTTAGGTGATGATCCCGCGAGCTCGGTATCCTCAAGGTACTTTCCAATGTTTAACAAATCTTCAAGTGCAATTGTACAAATCATGTTGTAACTAGTACATTTTTATGAATGTGCAGCATCAAGGCGCTCAAACAGGAGAGGGAATATCTAGCAAAGAGGGTGAGCTCGAAATTAACTGCAGAAGAGAGGGAGTTGCTTTATTTGAAATGGAATATTCCACTCGAAGGAAGACAAAAGAGGCGGCTACAACTTGTAAATAGACTGTGGACAGATCCTCTGAATATGCATCACGTACAAGAAAGCGCCGAAGTTGTTGCAAAGCTTGTTGGATTCTGCGAGTCGGGGGAGCCCGTTTCTCGGGAAATGTTTGAGCTCAATTTTGTTCCCCATTGTGATAAGAAGACATGGATGGGTTGGAATTTGATATCTAATCTTTTACATTTGTAAGAAACGTTTAGCGTTTTAGCCTCTTCCATACTTGTTTGTGTAATTCTACAATTTCTACCTAGTCTTAAATAGTTTATGTTTCAATCATTTTGGCTATTTGATCATGTGAGAATCATAAGGGTTGAGTTGGGACTACCTAGTCCAGTGTGACTCAAGTTGATCTCGTTCTTGTAACTCACCTCGACGAGTTGACGTGATATAGTCGAATATAGTTAACTCAATATCGTTCTTCTCACTCAATTCTGATTTGATGGTGTTTTGTTTTTTCTATTATTTTTATTTTTTCTTTTGATTATTTTTTTCATTTGTTGTTTAACCAAATAATTATAAGCTAAAGTTGTAATTTTTAACAAAAAAACAAAATTATTTTTTTAATTAAACGTAAGGGTAAATATTGTTAATTGAGGGTCTGGATATTACATAAGCGAAAGGAGGGAACCGACGTTATCAAAATATTAGCTTCAGGACCTACTTGCTCACGTTCATAGGTTGGGTACTCCAGATGTAATTTTCTCGAAACAACCCATTCCAACCCCTCAGCCCTAAATGCAGCTCTGCGCCACAGCCAAATACGCTTTCTACCTCTTTGCATTCTTTTGAATTTACCAAATCAATATATACACGCACACATAGATACAGAGTGAGAATGGGCAGAGAGATGGCTAATTCAACACCTAATCAGAAGCAGCAGCCTTCGGCGATGTCGTACACGGTGGAGCAACTCGTCGCCGTCAACCCTTACAACCCCGATATCCTTCCAGATCTCGAAAACTATGTGAATGAACAAGTACGTTATATACATGCGTGTATACTTGATCGTTTATCTGTGTGTTTGTATTATTGTGTGTTCATTTGGATGTTAATTTACTAAATGTGTGAATTTTTGTTTTTGAACTGTGAACTGGGAAAATTAGGTCTCTTCTCAAACGTATAGTTTGAGTGCAAATCTCTGCCTTCTTCGTCTCTACCAGGTTAGTTTATTAATAATTTGTTTAATTTTAATGTGTTGCTTTATATATAATAGTAATATTTATCAATTTACTAATTTTATGTATTTCCTAATGCAGTTCGAGCCAGACAGAATGAGTAATCAAATTGTTGCCCGCATTTTGATCAAGGTACAATGAGGAAATTTATCGAGTAAAATAAAATAATTGTCCTGCCTTTTTGGTTCTTTCTTTATTAATTCTTTATCTTGTGTGGTTTGTTTGATTTTTAATTTATATGGAGCAGGCTTTAATGGCAATGCCAGCACCAGATTTCAGCCTTTGTCTCTTTTTAATTCCTGAAAGAGTGGTACTTATCTTATTCTCATCACATTTCTTACGACTGTAGTGTAATTCCATAATGTTGTGTAATACTTATTTGTTGCCTTTTAAGTATTGTATGTTATGTATTTTGAAAAATTTGTGCTGATTTCATTGTCGTCAGATATTATTGAGAGCAATGTTAAATTACAGTTTAGAAATGATAGCGAATCACATTTTCTGAATCAATCACCAGCAAGAATATGAATTCATTAAATAGATGGACTGTTGTTTGGTAGTAATTGGGAAGTCAGAAATAGAATTAGAAACAACCCATTTTAATTTTAGATGGTCATCAACGACTTTCAATTCCACTCCAAGCAAAAGATTTTTGTTTAGATTGGGGTTAACTTTAAGGAATTTTCTATCTGTTAGTGTTTTGGAGTCTTAGATGAACCCTTGTCCTGCCTCTAAATGTTGCAACTGTCTTGGTTGATGGTTCATATTTCTGGCATAGTCTTTCGAAAGATAACTATGTTATTCCTATTTGTGTGGATGAGCATTTCTAGTCCATTGGTTTCCAGATGAGAATGGGGAATATGAGGTGACATTATAGACTTATATATAGTTTCCTACCAATTCGACAACTAATGGGCACATACTAATTTCTTTTTACGCCCCTGTTTGATAGAAATTATAATCTGGATCTTTATCAAAGTCAAAATCAAAGTCAACAATTAATTTTAACCACATATTTCATAGGATCCACAACTTTTCAACTACACATTTCATTAACTTTTTTCAAAATCTGCTAAAAATCTGAGTTTAATCTCCACTAAACAGGGGCTACATATCACCTGAAAGAGAAAAAGATCCAGTATGCTTTAGAGCTATTTATGGAGAAAATTAAAATTTTAAAATGTTGATATGCCCTTTTCCCCTTGTAAAAATGATATTTTTATGGACTGAGTTTGTTGTCTTTTCTTGGCTTTTTAGATGACATGCTGCATTTGTTTCAGTGCGGTTTTAGCTTGTCATTTCTTAGAAGACTTTCCTTTCACTTTTCCTGATTGGTTCTATTCTCTCGTTGATATTACCAGCAAATGGAAGAACAGTTTAAGACACTCATTGTTCTCTCGCACTACTTGGAGGTACTTTTTTTACTGCACATTCCTCGGGTCTTGAAACGAAGTACTTAGGTTGAATATCTGAATTGGCATACAATGGTAAGCCAGAGATCTTATTATGTTCCTATGTTTTCATCTCCAGACAGCCAGGTTCTCCCAGTTTTGGGACGAAGCAGCTAAGAGCCGCCACATAGTAGATGCTGTACCAGGTATTTCCAAAATATCTAGTGTTGCTTGTTTTGTCGCACATCCAAATTCATTGATTATGTACTGCATGTTGTTGGTGTCTATGTTAAGTTCATTAGAAGTAATCTGTTTTCTCAAAGTTCTACTGTAAGTCTGTATCATAAAGACTTGTAGAAGTTAAGAATTGGGTTAATATATGATGAACCGATGTAAGTGGAGACTAGAGATGCATTCTGATTTTCGTAATAGATAATCTTTCATAGAGGTTTGTATTCACACCTGATTGATTGCCTGTATGTATTTGGGGCAGAGGGAGGCGGCAACTATGAACCCTTGACACACTATAACTTCCAAGTTTTTGTCATATGACAAGGAGTGCATATTTTTGTGAAGGCTATTTTATTAAAAGAAGAGAGATGATTAATGCGTGACTGATGGAGGCATTTCATTTCCGTTTGCTTTTCTACTAATTGTGAATCTAAATGCAACACTGAATCCATTTTCATTATGATATGTGGAGTTAGCTTGCGGTATTAAGAAATTGCTGGTTGATATTTTCATTTTAGGAAAGATAAGATAGTTCTTGGTTCGTTGTTGTCTTCCTCTCCTCTGTTACCTGGGACAAACAGCACAGATTACTTCCTGGAACTCTTTAGTTGTTTGCTGCATTCTGTTGTCGAACGTGCACAGTACACGTACATCTAATAAAGTTGCATGTAAAATTCAGGGTTTGAACAAGCAGTTCAGGCTTATGCAATTCACATACTGTCACTGACTTACCAGAGGGTTCCGAGACCTGTTCTTGCCGAGGTATGGTTTTCTGTCCTGATAGTTATTTTCCTGCCAAGTTCTTAGTAATAATTTTTAGTGCCTGGAGAAAGCTCTCAACTAGCTTTCTCAAGTAGCAATAGTGATTAAGGCTTCTCTGTGTACCCTTTCAGTTAGCTACTTCGCAAGTTGGTTTTAGTTGTGAATTTAGCTTGTGCTTGTTGTAATTGGTGATGGATATTTCACAGGCCATCAACATTGAAGGTCTGTCTCTGGACAAGTTCATTGAGCATCATGTCGCCAACTCGGGCTGGGCTATGGACAAGAGTCAGGATAAGGGCCAACTCATTATTCTTCCTAGCAATGAATTCAACCATCCAGATCTCAAGAAAAGTACCATTGATGGTATTCCATTGGAACATATCGCTCGCATATTCCCCATACTTGGCTGACGAGATCCAGTATATTGCTATTATTGATCAAAGCGTGGCGTGGGATAACATTTAAGCCACACCCTAGGGAGAGTATGGTTTTCTGGTCAGAGGCTAATCGAAATCTTTCTTGATTTGCTATGTTTTGTTGATTTGGTGTAACGATTATATGACCACTTCTGAATTGTATCTCCGACTTCCTTTTATCTCTATGGAGAGTTTATTAGGTGCCTGTGTTCCTATTTCTTAGTCAAGGAATACCTAGTATCTTAGCGAATGCTACATTTGTTGCTCCAATCACAACGACGGAAGTTGACCCTCTGCTCGACTCAGTTCTCAGTAGAGTCAAGCAGGCAAATCGAACAAATTTATTTACGTCTCTTTTGCACAAATGGTCTCTATCGTTTGCATATCTTACGGATTGAGGACTTCTACTTTTGGCAGTGAGATCCCTGTTTCAACCTTTATTGGTACAAATGGTCATTTTTGTCCAATTCCGCTGTAAACAAGTTGAATCCATATTGATGCTTTTTATGCTGTACTTGGGTCCATGTTGTGTAAAACGATAGGGATTTTTTGTATAAAAAATAATTATTTATTATATGATTTAATTTCAACCAGACTCTTAAATTGAATTTTTTGGTTGAACGTAAATGCTGTTTGGTTTAGAAAAAAAAGTAGATATTTAGTAATTTTTGATAAAAATTAATTGAATGTGTCATCGAGAAGTTATATATTTTATGAAATATATGATTAAAATTAATTGTTGACTTTAACTTAAATTTTCATCAATTTTTTAATTGAACCAATCATGTACTAAGCAAAAAAGTAGCCACCCCTTCGAAACTAACCTTTATTGTTGAAAAAATAATTTTCAGTAATAAAATAATTATTTATATCCTCTAATTATTATTATTATTTTTCATATATTTTAATTAAACATTAACCAAAAAATTATATATATATTTTTAAAAAAAATGATGAAATAGGGGCTAAATCTAGCTTAGCCAACACAAGCACCATAGAGATCATATCCTGGTGACCTGGACCCCTGGTCTACACCCCCAGTCTCGCCGGCTTCTAAAGGAACTGAGAGAAGTTTTTCGTTGAAAATAGCCCTAACCGCGAAATTGAAAAAGGATACCTAACTTAAATTCAAACCCTAAATCAATCTCCGGAATCAAATAAAGTGAACATCAATATTATCATCAAATCCTCGTCTACCAATGTCGTCGAACAAGCGTCATCACAAAGAGAAGATAGCTCGTCGGATAAAGTACGCGTTCTTCTACAATATTTTCCGTTTTAACTAATGATGTTTTACTTGTTTGATTTTGCGGTTCAAATGTCGATATTTTTTCTCCCTTTTGTATATATTTTTTTTGTTTTATTATAATTAGCTTTTAATTAATTAGCGTATTTGGGGCTGTTTTGTGAATGAAATTCTCGTCATTTTTCTAATTTTCTCCCTTTCCGTGTTTTTGGGTCTTTCATTATAGTTAATTTTTAGTTCATTAACGTATATGGGATTATATATGTAAATGAAATTCTTGTCTTTTTCTATTCTTCGCCCTTTGTTTTTTTGGTCATTATAATTAATTTCTTACCCGAGGAGAATAGTATAGAAGTAATGATGGCGATACATTGGTTGTTACAGTAAAGAGGAGAAGGTGGAAGAGCCTGATCTGCCAAAATACAGAGACCGAGCAAAAGAGCGGAGAGAGGATCAGAATCCGGATTATGAAATTTCTGAATTGACATCTTTCCATGCTGTTGCTCCACCGGGAACTGTGGATCTTGGGTGAGATGCCAGTACTGTATCTTCATTTCACATT
>CAIGRB010027886.1:0-25054 GCA_903798255.1 Fraxinus quadrangulata
TAATAATTAATGTAAATAAATGAGGGGGGAGATACATGACTGCTATGTGTTAGTACATACACTGTGTAATAAATATAATTAAGATCAATATAGCTATAAAAACTAACATATCTCATTCTAGAACCGTCATCAATGAAATCAATTTATTGTGTGCTAAAGGTAAGAGTCGTTGTCAATGAAAGCAATTTGTTGTGGGGCAGAGCTTCTCAAAACTCCAAAAAAAATAAAAAATAAAAAATTGTTGCGGGCTAGAGCTTCTTATGTATATGAATGTATCCATGTTGGGCATTGGAGTTTTGAAAAAGTCGATTTACATAAGACAAATTCTAAAAAAAATGATTGTTTTGGTTTTTGACGAAATTTTTTATTATACTAAAAAGATATTGTAATATTTTTTCTCTCTATTTTTATTTTTTAATTCTTTTAGTAATGTCCATTTAAATGGTGAACATAAGCTACTTATAAGTTCATGAGTGCCGTGAATTATTATTATTATTATTTTTTGGCGACTAGTTAAGCTTGGTTCACATTTCAATTTAATTTCTAATGTAATGAATTTAATTGTATGCTTCTTTTTTTAAATTCATTTGTTACGGCAAATCATTTTAAATGTATATATACATCCGTTTGGAGAATCCTAAGCACGTTGCAGATCGACAGTATTATTGTCTCGTCATATTCATGCAAATATGCATTATTTTTTTTTTGCATATTTATGAATTTGTGAAGCCATCTTTGGCCGACATCTATATCCTAAGCACGGGGTCAATACATAATCGTTGAATAGTTGTGTTTCAAATGACACAATCTAATGAAAAGGCACGTCTAAAAAAACATGTCTTGTTGGAAAATATATGCCCAAAAAGATTTTTCTAACGTTACCGAAGTTATTTTCATTACACAAACGAACACTTTGATAGTGAAAATGACATTCAATTCTACGTGATGCCTTTAAATACTAAGATTGTACCCTACATGGGTAATTTCGATTTCTTGAATAAAATATGTGCACTGTAGGCATTCTAAACCACCTTTACCTTAAAAAAAAAAAAAAGCAAAAAATTCTGCTATTTTTCATGAAATCGGTTTCAACTTCCACAAAACTACAAAAAGATAAGCAAAAGAAATCGATTTGTTGTGGTGAAGTCATAAGTAGCATCGAATCTCTAGTTGTATGATCCCCATCACTCTTCCATGACACTAAAAAAGTTAGTTTTTGTTTGGTAATGATTAAAATCAGATTTTTAATAGGTTTTAATAAAAATTGATGAAATGTGTGGTTGAAAATTTGTGAATTCCATAAAATATGTGATTATAATTAATTGTTGACTTTGATTTAGATTGAATTTAAATTTTATTTTCCGCTACATAGAGGCTTAGTCTCAATTTGACAACCCATCACATTTGGATTGCAAAGGAAAATCACAAAACAATACTACATTAACAATTAACCAGCAAACTAACCTAGTATTCTTCAAAAAAATGTGCCAAAGCTACACGATAGAACACACGAATTTACATAAAAACAACAAATCAGGTGATTGAAACACCTTAAGCATTGGCATAAGTGAATGAAACATAAACATATATAAACTATTAAAACACAAAAACGTGTGATATCAAACTAAAACAAAATACATAAACGAAACAAAAGGGACAACAAAAATTAATGTAGCACAAATTTTTTACTTAGTGTGATTTGTGAATGATAAATTAGGGGACTCACAGTAACGGAGATGGAACTTGGACTGGGGTAGTCATCAAGGTTGGTGTTGTGTTGTACTCGGGAAGGAGCAACAAGAGAGGTGTTCACGAAAATTTATTTTGAATAAAACACACAGCAAGTATACGGTTCATTAATAAATAATAAAGTGGACTTTTTGAGTCCGGTGTCGTCCCAGAAGGATTGATTAGTTCTAATTCTAATTGCCGTGACCTTAACTGAAATAATAAAAATTAGAGTATTTGTTTTGATGAATTTATAACTAAATTAATGATGCAGATGCGATTATAAATGCTTTAACTAAACTAAATGAAATATATGTCAAATGCAAGTTGAAGTTTTTTTTTCCTAATATATGAGGAATATACTAGGATCGTGAATCCCTATGTAATACTCTTTTTAAATCTAATTCTACACTTTAACGCATGATTGAAATATTGAAGGATCAATGGTTCTAGATTATTTAACAATATCTCTCGAGTAAAGTCAAACATATTCTAATATGTGACCCGATTATATATCTATGAAGAATGCAAACTTACAAGAATGCACGAGTTTTTGTGAGCACTTAAAGATTCACACAGAGTATATCGGTATATTTATATCCCCTATCGGACCTTATGATAATTTATACAACGTCTAACATATTCTCATTCTTTCAAATGCATGAAATAAGCCACCACACTCACACAATGACGTATACAATAATTATGGAGAAAATGAAATTGATATAAACTATTCAAACATCCCAAAAACGTGTTTCAATGTCAAAGATGTAAAACTAAAATTTAAAAAATATATTACGTAGTTCATCTAACCTTAGTACAAAATTAACCTAGCCTAGCATAGTGGAAAGAAGAAAATCAAAAAAATAAATAAAGAACGACATCACCAATTCGATTCTTGAGTTTAATCTTCGCTTCGTGGAGTTGTTCTTTGCGTTAATGCTTCTTTTCTTCTCTCAAAACTCTTCTTAATCTCCTCTCAAGTGTTCTGGACGGCTCTAGGGTTTAAATACACAACCATGATATTGTTTCCATAAGTCAAAGACTCCCTGCTGGCGGTAGAAGCGAAGTACCTGGTGCTCAGCATGTCATTCCTCATTGTCTGGAGATCTGTACCCATAGCGCCCACGGCCTGCTGAAAACTCTCAATATCTCGGCTAGAACTGATCATGGTGGCGAACATCGTCTCAACAACTGTGTATCAACATCCAGAGGTGCCGGTGGTGGTGGTGCGGCAGGCGTCTCAGCCCCTTGACCCCTATACAGCCTACTGCTGCCTCAGTTGTTCCCTCTCTTGCTTCTTTTTATGTTTTTCCCAAGCTCGATCCCGAGCTTTCAAGGTAGTCCGTTTAATGAAGGGGCTAGGTTTTTCGGGAATCTCCCCGGATGGGATAGTTTCGCCGACACTCTTGCAGATCCCACCTATCAGACTTGGAAAAATCAGAGAACAGTGATGATCTCCCCAAACACCATGACAATGAATCTAATCATAAATGAAGGTGGCTAAATCAATCTTCTGTCCTCTCACCAAGTGATAGATAAAATCGACCGTTGGATCAGTGAATGTGGTCCGATGTGAGGTGGGCTCAATGTTGTGGCAAATAAACAGCCATAGAATGGCTATTGACGGGGTAAGCTCAATCTGATGCCATGCAGGAGTTTGTAATGGCCAATCATCCTCACGCCCAAGTAAAACTCCCCCGACCGTGCTCTAATGGAAATCTCTCGAAATAGGAACAATGTTATCCCAAGTTAATTGATAGTAGTGTAGATGTTTGGACCCAGGGGTGTTGATGTCACTGTTGAAATTTGCATTGAACTCGCACGATTGAAATATTGAAGAACCAATGCTTCTAAATTATTTAATAGTCACTCTCGAGTAAAGTCAAACATACTCTAACATGTGGCCCGACTATATATGTATGACGGATGTGAACATACAAGAATGTACGAGTTTTTGTGAGCACTTAAAGATTCACATAGGATATAGCGGTATATTTCTATCCCTATCGGACTATATAATAATTTATACCGCGTCAAACTTATTTCCCATCTTTCAAATGCACGAAATAAGCTACCACACCTACACAATTACGTATACAATAATTATGGAGAAAATGAAATTCATATAAACCATTCAAAAATCCCAAAAATGTGTTTCGATGTCAAAGATGTAAAACTAAAATTTAAAAAATCATATTACATAGTCTATCTAACCTTAGTACAGAATTAACCTAGCCTAGCTTAGTAGAAAGAAGAAAATCAGAAAAATAAATAAAGAACGATATCACCAATTCGATTCTTAAGTTTAATCTTTGCTTCGTGGTGTTGTTCTTCGTGTTATTACTTATTTTTTTCTTTCAAAACTCTTCTTAATCTCCTCTCCTGCATTTTGGACGGCTCTACGGTTTAAATACGCTACCATAATATTGTTTCCATAAGTCATTCAATCAAATAACGAAACCAGAAGTCATGTCCAGAAACTTAATTATGTGACTGCATGGTGTACTTTTATAAGACTGGATAGAGGAGCTGAAATGGCCTCTGAAATTGCTTGAATGGACATATGCGACCACATAGCTTTTTGTGCTATTTGACCACATAGTAGTGACAAGTTCCAAGTTATTGCGTTTTGGTCCTCGAACTTCGTTTCGCCAATCTCGACCTCTTTTCTCCCTTCTTCTTGTTCCAATATTTCATTCCAATGCTGAGTTGGTCCTCAACATCTTCACTTCCCCAACTCCTAGTCCGTACCATCTTTCAAATATTTGCAACTTGATCCCTGAACTTTTATTTTCTTTCATTTCAATCCTTTTTCACTTGTTTCTCATATTTTCCACTACATTCTTCACATTATCCTACAACACACAATTTACATAGAATTAAACTGTATTTCAACATATTTATCAATAATTGTCTGTGTTTGTAACATGAAATAAGTGTGTAAAATGCACTTATCAAGAGGTTACAATACTAGTCAAATAAAATGGAAATTTCTTAAGTTTGGAGGAAGGGGGTGCGTGCAATATGTATGAAGTGAGGTTTCAAGCAAAAAATACTTGATAATAGAGACGTCTGACGGCGATTGCTTTAGTGAGACGAAGAGTATATGAGATTTGCCTGTTTCTTTCTTGACTCAGCTTCGGGACAAGTAAAGTCGATTTAAAAAAATAGCTATGTTATAGGTACACAAAAGTTTGACGGAATTTTTATAGAAAAACACTTGG
Organism: Fraxinus quadrangulata; assembly: GCA_903798255.1. Taxonomy (NCBI): domain Eukaryota; kingdom Viridiplantae; phylum Streptophyta; class Magnoliopsida; order Lamiales; family Oleaceae; genus Fraxinus; species Fraxinus quadrangulata. Next base: position 4,956 of record CAIGRB010027886.1, read on the forward strand.
TAATTTTTCATTGATTTTCGACACAATAATAATAGAAAATGCACCATACATATGCTGCTAACGTAGTACCTATATGATTTCTCAGGTCAGGTTCAATCGGATGGGTGCTACAAACACGAGAACTAACTCGACCTACACATTTCAAACTTTGAACTAATTGAACCAGATCGCCAATCGACAAGAATACGTGGATGATTCGAAATTCGTGCAACAAGAAGAGAAAGAATGTCTAAATGGACGAAAAATTTTACTCAACTCTCCTTGCTTTTACTCTAAGAGAGTATCTAAATAGAGAAAAAGTTCTAGTTACTTTTGTCTAATTTGATGGTCGGTGGACAAATGGGTTAGATTTGCAAGCAAATCGAAGTTAAGTAATTTGATTGTACCAATTTGAAAATAACTTATCGGATCTAAAAGAAAATAAAAAGTTGTATGAGTTAATTATACCAATTGAAGATCTATGACCAGGTACAACTCTACTCAAAGTCGCATTTAGGGTACGTTTGATTCAAAGATGGAATTTGGGTAGATAGGAAATGAATTGCAGGGAATTGAATTGCCTATAACTTATTTTACTAGGAATTGTCAATTAATCGTGTTTGATTGGTATAATTTTTCATCTGAAAAATATTGAAATTTTCTATTTTTCAGTGTTCGTTATTTTTCATGAAAATTGTCAATTAAAGGGATATAATTTGTTTGGATGGTCAAATTTTTTTTTTCGTTTGACTTTATTTTACATAAAAATTGTCAATTAAATGGATAATTATTTTTACAATTGAGGATATAATTTGTTTCTATTATCCAAAAAAAAGAGCAAAAAAAAAAAGATGAAAATGTGGGAATTGAAATTCAACTAAAACCAAGAAAATGTGGTAAAAGTGGAAAACCAATTCTTGGGAAAAAAAGTGCCATCAAATATGGCAAAAGTGGATAATGAAATTACAATTCCATTTTCCATGAAAAAAAAAAAGACCAATCAAAAANAGGGAAAAAAACTCATTTTTACCCGGATCTTCTATTCGGGTTGGATCTCCGACTACCATTCTAGGTAAAGGGTACTACCGCCGGGTTTAGCTCCAAGACATTCATCTCTCTCTCTCGTATCAGAAATTTCTTTTGATCATTCACAGATCCATTCCAGGGTTTACTCTCTCTCTCTCTCTCTCTCTCTCTCTCTCTCTCTCTCTATATATATATATATATATATATAATATGTATATGCATGTGTGTGTATGCATTTGTAAGATATGTTCAAGGGTTTTGCAGAAAGGCAAAATTAACCCTTAAATCCAAATTTTAAGTGATTTTCTCGTGTATCTCCAGCAGTATAATTTTAGTATATATGTTTGTAAGTTTTGTGAAAAAAAGTTGTGTACAATTACTGCTGCTTGTTATTGTATAGTTAAATTCCTGAATAAATACTAAGATTTTTGTTTTTTCGTTCACGAGGTCGTTGATAAAAATTTGATTTTTCATCATACTAGTGGTGTGGGTTTTTCGATTTTGTGCCCATCCTTTCTTTGGAACTCACGATCTGGGTTCCTTGAATTTTTTCTTCTTTTGATTATTATAATTCGGTCCACTCTGCAATGTGTACCATCAAGATGAGTATTTCTACAGACTTTTTTGTGCTTTTCTGCAGTTAAATCGCTTGATGGTAAAATGAGTTCTCGGAAGAAGACACCTTTTCAAAAGCATAGAGAAGAGGAAGAGGCTAAGAAAAAGGTATTTCCTGTCCCACGGCGTTCCTTTTTCTCTAGTTGGGAGAAAGAAATATGACTTTTAATTATAATTGTTCTTGTCCATATTTACATTTAATGTAAATTTTTTGATATCTTTAGAGGGAGGAGGATGAAGCAGCTCGGTTATATCAAGAGTTTGTGGAATCCTTTCAAGTGGATGATACACCAGGGTCCAAGGCCTTTGTCCGAGGTGGTACCATCAATCCTAACGAGAAGCCGAAAAATTATTCTGAAGGTCTGTTGCTAATTAAGAAAATTTGTTTAATTTAATTCCTTAAGCACTTTATTCGGAAGTATTTAATATAATTTTGTTTGTTAATGCAATATGGATAAATAAATAATTATTTCTTTTTTACATGGACGCATTAATAAAAAAATGGGCCTTTTCTATTCATTCGCGGATGGCAGGTGGAAATTCCAAAGATGAGGGTTCTGGTATAAAGAAGGGGAGTAGGTAAACAAATGCTTTTGATCAACTGTGCTTCAATGCTCTTATTGTTAGGCATGTTGAGTATGAGAATTTTTTGGTGATGATATTCTCGGATACAGCTTCTGCTGCTCTGCTTTCAAATTGTGTAAAGTTAGCAGACTAATTATATATCATTAACATCTCGCTTTAATACGTCATGTACTTATGAATGGTACCATCACTTGATTATTCAATCATAAATATTGTATTATGGAGGAACTAATTTCGATATTATTGAGGTCTTTTTCTTCCCTTGTGATAACCTTTACCTTTTGTGCATGAGATTTGGATCGAATCCATACAGCTTAAGATTCTTTTTTAAGCTCTAAGTCCACGTAGCTGCTGAAGACATTGTTTATCATTTAACTGAAGTATAGACGTACTAATTGTTCTGTAAACTGTTCAGTAATCACCGAATACAGATACATTAGTATTTTTGGCAATTTGACTAGGCTTTTTCTGTGGCTTGTATCTTATTCTTCTGCCTGTTGTCGATGTGATTTCAATCAATATTCTCTACTTGCTTGCCAAGGGGGAAAATGCAGTGTTCCAGGTCAAGTTTCATTACTTCTCACATGGATGTCTTCTAGTTATCCTAAATCTGAAGTTGGCATTTGTTAGCGAAGGGAATTAAGTTAAAGATGCACAATTCATTTGTAACACACATTTTATTACATGGCTAATCAACCATTTTTTCTTCCTTTAGCATCAATAAACGATCTTATTCTCAAGACTTTACAATAATATGGAGTAAATTGCTTCAAAGATCAAGCCATAATTTGGCTCTTTCACATATCATGACAGATGCACCAACCTCTCTGGCCTTGGAAATTTCATACCTTCAATACCTTCTGAGCCATAATTCATGATATATTTTTTCTATAATTTCTATCAGATATTCTAGCTGCTTTCCCTGTGTGACTCGATAGAAATTATGAATTCAGTCAAATGCTCTGGTATGCACAACATATCTTGCTTGAGCATATTTCTCTGTATACCATATGATCTCACTCGACTTAGATGTGAACTTGTTTACATATCTCATGTACCATCTAGAATAGGAGAGCCTATGCACGTGTTAACTCTTTTCAAGTTTATTGGTATCTATGTAATTTCAAACCGTGATACCAGTTTTGATTTGAGTGAAGCAAGCCTTTACCTTGGACTCTCCCTGAGTATCCTAAAAGAGATACCTTTATTCTTCTTCTTGATTTAAATTTTGAAACTGTATCCTCGAGCTGGTCATTTCTCTTCATAGACTCTTATTTAACATGAGCAATAGAATCATCTAATAAAATATCAAATTATCTAGTTGCCTGGAAAAATTACACTTGCAGTCCTTTAATTTGGAAGTTGGCATCCTTAGCAGAGTCGGATACAAGTTCATCACAAATACTGATAGTACATTTCTTGGTGAACCAATTTAAATATTGGTCTATTTTTTGCCCCTTTTTTTGATTTTTCTTCCCTCTCCAATTTTTTGGGAACATGTAATCGTTGTCATAGATATTAGATTATAGTTCAACTTCATGCAGGTATGTGCCATCGTTCATTCCACCTCCTATGGCAACAAAGGGTAAAGAATTCGAAAAGAAGGTGATTAAGTTAAAAGAAACTTTCTCTCGTAGTTTTGGAGAGTGGATAAATATCTTTTCTCATTTACGTTTCAATTGTTTGCTTCACAACCTGCAGAAGGAGGAGAAGCCGAAAGAGAAAGAAAAAGGGAAATCTAGGAACATTGATCATTTCATGGAGGAGTTGAAACATGAACAAGAAATAAGGGAGAGGCGTAATCAAGAGCGTGAGCAATATTCCGATACACGTTATGGTGATAATTCTGCCGTGAGTTCTTCTTCTAACTAGTTTATGTAGAATAAAAGATGAAAGGTCTGGTAGCAAATTTTTTTCTCACTACTTTTGTGTTTTTGTTTCTTATCCTTTTCTCATCTTTTTTCTTCCTGTCAAACTCTGGTTAGTGTGTCCCATGGATTCTTAAACTATAGCTGCTCATACAATACATGTCAAATACGTGTTTGCAATATCATGTTGCTTATGGTGAGATGAGCATCTATGTCTTTATGTGAAAATTAAGGATATTAAACTTGTGCAATGTGTATTTGAAGAGATATTATTAGGCTTGTTGTCATATGATTAACTTTTGTTTATTTAAGTCCTCATCTATGATGATATCGCTCTGACTTCAGCAGCCCTCCAGCCGGTTTGATGAGCTGCCAGATGATTTTGAGATGGGAAAGTTTGGATCATTTGATGACGGAGACCCACTAACTACAAATCTTTATGTTGGAAACTTGTCACCTCAGGTCAGATTCTTGTCCATTCTATACCTTGAGACCACTGCCCTTTTTTAGGGTTGAGATGTTAGCTAATGCTTAGCTGACATTTGTATTGTTGATTCATTTCCTTCGCTGCAGGTAGATGAGAATTTCCTTTTACGAACTTTTGGAAGATTTGGTCTTATTGCTAGTGTGAAAATAATGTGGCCGAGGACAGAAGAAGAACGAAGGCGACAAAGAAATTGTGGTTTTGTAGCTTTCATGAATAGAGCTGATGCTCAGGCTGCAAAGGATGAAATGCAGGGTTTGGTTTTAAGTCTCTTTATACATGTTTCAATTTTTGAAATTTTTGATTTATTTATGTTCTCTGACAAACCATTATATACCCTGTATTTTTTTTCAATTTTTAAATTTTTCACATGAAGGGCTAGCTACATGTTTCATGTGATAATACAATTTTGATGGTTCATTTCTTCTTTTTGTTCTCCTCGTGTTTTGGTGTTTGATCATTAGGGAACTATTGTGCCAATCCAGAGGTTAATTATGGGGTTGATTAATGTTAGCTATTACATTACTTGCATTTTGCTCATAAAAAATAGGAATCAGTCTTATTCATGGTCAGTCTTTCCTTGTATTATAGGATTTTATAGTTAAGCATTCAATAACTTCTTTTATTTGACATCATATTGGCATGGAGAGATGGCGTTCAGTAATTATTTTGTATTTTATCACACTATATTAAGAACTAATTTCAACAAAATAAAACATAAGCTAGCTTGTAGTATGGATGGCCTTTGCAAAGCAGAACAGCAGTGAAATGGTATTATCTGTCTGCTGGCTAAAACATTGTAAATGGCAAAGATCTTCACTGGTGAAGAAGCGATGCCAACTATGTAAATCTCACCTTTAGAGACGGGGATAAATGTACCCACAATTTTCCTTCTTTTTGCAGTACGACTTCAGATTGCCTATAAACTTGAATGGCTAAATGTTTGCTCGTTATGATGTTAATAAGTTGCACGTTTGATATTTTTTAGAGGATAGAATATCATCTATAGATAAAAATGGCCTGAAGATATTATTTTATGATCCAGGAGTAATCGTTTATGAATATGAGTTGAAGATTGGATGGGGTAAGTCAGTTTCTCTTCCGTCACAAGCACTTCCCGCTCCCCCTCCTGGACAAATGGCCATCAGGAGTAAGGAGGTGAGGAACCATCAACCTTTCAATATTCAATCACTTGAATATTCTCCTTTATGAATGTATCTTACCTTTTTCTGTGGCTGTTTGAATTTGGGTTTCCCAATAGAGATATGCCTTTGACCTGCATCTTGCCCTTTTCTTTCTGTAATACAATATTCATCATGTCATGGGCCCTTTTTTTTTGGTCTCTGCCTCTTTATAACAAATCAAATATTTTGTATGTTTGACAGGGTGCAACTGTCATCTTGTCTGGTCCATCTGGCCCTCCGGTAACCTCTGTTCCTGGCCAAAATTCTGAGCTGGTGGGTTATCTCATCTGATATTGCAGTTTTATTTTTTTCACTCTCTCTTAGCAAGTGAATTTGGTATTTAACTTGCCAATGAAGTCAAAGCCTTGGTACTATGTATAAAGAAACTATTTTAATAAAGAAAATGGGAACCTACAAAAGAGTGAGTAAAACTAGATAGTATTCTATGCCGATGCAACATTTCTTTGGAATGAAATAGAAGTGGTAATAAGTCATTCTTATAAAAATTGAATAAGGAGAAAAGAGCTTGTATTCTAAACATTCAATAATTCACTCTATCATCACATGCAATACGCTAAGAGTACTATTTTCCAATTCATTAGATCTGATTTCCGTTTCGTATTGTCATCCAACCTGCTTAAAAAGAATCTAAACACTAATATGATGGCATTTTGCTTCTAAAACACTATGCAATCAGCATTATCGTTGTACCGAAGACCGTAGTTATATGTTGTTGATACTTTGTCTTTTACCAATGTGAATTATTTTGTGAAAATTTTGTTTATAATCTTGGAATATAATAATTCTTCTCAATCAACTTAGATAAAGCTAGTGAAAAGTAACTTCTTTATGCTACATTGAATGCCTTATCTTTCATTTTAGAACATTCCAACGATATCTTCTTTCCTGAAAAAAGCCATTACCTATCAAACTGCCCTTGAGAGAATGCTCTCAGATTTTCACTTCCCACATTCATATAAAAGTAATGTAACTTCATCTATGGTTTTAGGTTATAGATCAAGGGATATAATTGAAAAAATACACTGACACCTTTTTAACTCGGCCTAATTTTTTCTCCAATCAACCAAGACATTCTATCCGGATGGAGTGAAATCCCCGTGTTACTCTGTGGGAATGGAGACTCTGCTGGAAGGAGTCGTCACCGAGGCCTAGATTCCTGATTGGACTTGGTAGGACTGTAGCCAGTTTTTCTTTTGCTTTGATGGTCTTCTGTGAAATTTCAGTTATAACTTTTCCATGTTGATGTTAGAATTTCAATTCATATTTTGGATCTGTTTCTCAAGGCCGAAATTCTCTGTAATATAAAGATTTATGGGGTAAAAGAAAAGTAGTGATACAGACTTAGAGCCAAGGCATCTTCACTTTAGTTTGTCGTTTGTTCTTGAGGTCAATATTTCACTGTCTATGCTGATAATTTCTTGTACACCTTGCTCTTCTTACACACGTAGGTTCTTACTCCAAATATACCTGATATTAATGTTGTTGTGCCTGACGACAACCATCTTCAACATGTTATTGATACAATGGCACTCTATGTTCTCGATGGAGGTTGTGCTTTTGAGCAAGCTATAATGGAGCGGGGTCGTGGGAATCCTCTCTTTAGTTTCTTATTTGAGCTTGGTTCAAAGGAGCATACTTACTATGTTTGGAGGCTTTATTCGTTTGCTCAGGTAAACCTGATACAGTTTTGATGGTCTGATGCCTTGCCAGTGAAAAAATATTTTGAGTTTCGTCCTGTATTGTTCACAATATGTGCTTCCATGGCTGTCAACTAATAACCGTACTCTAGAAGAACTGTTTTTACTATCTGGTATATTTGAACCATAGTACTAGTACTGATTATTATTATTATTATATGATAACGTCTAGCAACTCAAAGACATTTAGTTCAAAGTATGCTAATTGTGGAGGATGTGGATTGATAAAAGGGAAAAAAAATAAATACACGAAACTATCCAAAGTAAATGGTAGAAGGCATGCTACATTCTGTATCTGAGACCTCTTGGCCTTGATGATCTAAGACATGAAATTTTTAATTATGTGGTACATGATATGTATTTATTTCAAGCAATAAAAATTATGTTAATTTTCATGCATTAAGGTTCATTAATTTTAGAATATTTCTATTAACACTAGACTGTACCAACCACCAATCCTTGTATAAAAAATGCTCTCGTGCACGCGCACAAACAGTATGAAAATGGATTGAAGCATAAGCTGTAGAAAAATACTAGACATTTATTTGGGGTGGTAATAATATTTCTATGTGAAATGTGTAGTGTCTATGATTATTATAGTTGATAGCTAGAAATATAGTGAATGTTAAGTTGTATATGTCATCTAGAACATAATTAAATTAAAAATTACAAAAACAGTATATTTCATTTGTAATTGAAACAAAATCAAGTTGGAAAAATGGATTGTTTTTGTTGATGTGTTACTGCAGGGGGATACACTTCAGAGATGGCGGACAGAGCCTTTCATTATGATAACGGGTAGTGGGAGGTAAGCACTTTCTTCCTATCAACAATTACAGACTACTTAATCAGTTCCAAACTTGTATTTCATTTTGGGAACACTAAAGATGAAAATTTAGCTTCCTTCGTTTTAAATAAAATAATCATGAAAATGAGAAATTAGTTAATGCATCCATGCATGAGAAGAAATGTTGAATAAATCGTGAAATTCAACTGTTGACTTTGGAAGAGGACTTGTACCCCTTTTCTACCTAATGGGGAATAATTCTTCTAATGAGACAAAGGCATCACTAGTTTGATGTCATATATACTCTTTATAAATGCATTTGATAGATCTTAATGGATATTTGATAGTCCTCGTAGATATTTTTATTATTTTTTTTCCTGTTTGTATGTAAAGATGGGTACCACCTCCTCTACCAACTGCCAAAAGCCAGGAGCATGAGAAGGAGGCGGGGAGCACTTTTGCTGCTGGGAAAGGCAGGGTACTTACTAATCCCGTCTTTTATGTTGTACGTTGGAGTTTGTATAGTACTTCAACCTTAATAGTTGTATACTAGCTTTCATATTTGCGACTGTTTTAATAGTTAGAGCTGCATTCCATTATTTTACAGCGTGTGGAGGTGGAACGAAGCCTGACTGATGTGCAAAGAGATGAATTTGAGGACATGCTGCGTGCCTTGACATTAGAAAGAAGCCAGATTAAAGAAGCCATGGGTTTCACATTGGACAATGCTGATGCAGCTGGAGAGGTAATTGCTTAAGATGATGTTAATGAATCACATATTCTCAATTTAGTCAATAATTATCATGGCAAAGCTAATGACTTCTTTTAGTTGACTTCTTCTTCTTCTTCAATTTTTTTTTTTTTTTTTAAATTGAAGTGTGGCTCTACTGTATTCAGGGGAAAGTTTGAAATTGCTAGTTACTATCGATCACAATGATCCATGTCCTACCCTGAATATTAACTTTAACTGAGTTCGGAAATCAATGACATTCAACATCAATAAGATGACCTTTTTTTTTTTTTTTTTCCTTCTGAAAGGTCTCGTCAAAATCAGATCCAGACTGCCAAATTTTTTACGGAGTGTATGGTATTCAATTTTGAGTCTCTTGGCAACTGTATTGAATTTCAGGTTGTTGAAGTGTTAAGCGAGTCTTTGACACTTAAAGAAACACCCATTCCAACAAAAGTTGCGCGACTTATGCTTGTTTCGGATATACTTCACAACAGTAGTGCTCCTGTAAGGAATGCTTCTGCTTACCGGACCAAATTCGAAGCAACTTTGCCAGACATTATGGAAAGCTTTAATGACTTGTATCGTAGTATAACAGGGCGAATGTCAGCTGAGGCTCTTAAGGTAAGCAATGTTTGTTAGGCTCATTTTACGTAACGGCTCACCTCTGCTATATTGCCCCTTTTTTGTCCTCCTGAAGTAAAGATTTCTTTGCCTTAAAATTTTACAGGAACGTGTTCTAAAAGTTCTTCAAGTGTGGGCTGATTGGTTTCTGTTTTCGGATGCATATGTGAATGGACTGCGAGCTACCTTTCTCAGATCAGGTAACTCAGGTGTGATACCTTTCCATTCTATATGTGGTGATGCACCTGAGTTAGAGAGGAAGACTAGTTCTGAAGACAATGGTGATGGGGAAAAGATTAAACAGGATACTGCTTTGGCAATTGGTAAAGGGGCTGCCATGAAGGAGTTGCTGAATCTACCCCTTTCTGAGCTGGAGAGACGATGCAGGCACAATGGGTTATCTCTTGTTGGTGGAAGAGAAATGATGGTTGCTAGGTTGCTTTATCTGGAAGAGGCAGAAAAGCAAAAGGGTTATGAGTTAGATGACCAATTGAAGTCTACACATAACCAGTCAAGTTCAGGTAGATACCCAAGTGGGCGAAAAGAGACCAATTTTGACTTGGATCCAGTGGGAGCGTCTGGCTGGAATAGTTATACAGAGGATGATATGCAATCTAAAGGAAGAGGATCCACGTCCTTGCCCGTATCAAATCCTATTTTACAGCCTGAACTCAACTCCTTAATGAGTGAAGGAGAAAACAAATTCTTCCTGCCAGCCTCCAAGTGGGCAAGAGAAGACAATGAAAGCGACGGTGAACAGAAAAGAAGTCCACGGGATCTGGGGTTGACATATTCGTCTTCTGGGAGCGAGAATGCAGGCAATGGTCTCATTAAATCTGAGGACATGGAGCTCACTACTGATGCAAGCAATTCAGCACATCTTGATGGTGGAATGAATGAAGAACAGAGGTACTAGCATGTTTAACGTTTGTTATTGATGGTCAAACCTTTCATTTCGTTTTTATATGGTTGATTTTGTTTTTTGCGTGCTCCTTGCTTTCAATTATTCTACTTTGTTATTCTAGAATTTTAGAAGAGTTGGTGGTATCTAATTTTTCTTTTGGCTGGTTTATAAACAAGTTGAAGGTATCTTAAGCTTTACATGATTCTCGGAAAACGTTAATTGATGTTTGCTGCTGTTGGCTGTATTTAGTATTTGGGCTTGTATGTTTTAGCAAGTAGAAATGAAAAATATCCTTCAATTTTCAAACATTTCCAAAGGCTTCTGAGAGTTGGCTATAATATGGTGCTTGATCATGGCTACATTTTAACAGACAGAAGTTGAGGCGTCTTGAAGTTGCTTTGATGGAATATCACGAATCTCTTGAAGAGCAAGGAATAAGAAGTCCTGAGGAAATTGAGAGAAAAGTTGCAATCCGTCGGAGTCGGTTACAATCTGAATATGGTTTACTGGATTCCAACCCAGATGCTTCTGGCAGAAGTAAGTCTCGAGCTTGTTTATATCAAATTCATGATGAGCTAATACTATCGTTAAATTTTAGATTATGGTATATTGTTTCTTTATGCATGAGACTTTTACACTGTTTTTATCCGTGCAAAATGTCTTATTCTATCAATTCTGCTTCTCATCTAATTTTTCATGGTTACGCTGTTGGAACTTCCTTTAATTTGTCTGGTAGAATCTGTCTTTCCGTTTCTGGAATTCTGGGATGTCCTGTCAAACAGAGTTAGAGACTGCATGGTCACTCTGGTTAGATTGCTGAAATTGGATTTTCTGATGTGACAGCCAATTTTAGGGAATCATAAACACTGAGTAAAGTTTTTCTTTTTAGGTGCTTTGTGATGTGACAAACTGCATAACGCGAGAAAAACAAGAAAAGTGAAGAACTGATTAGTAAATTAACACTCGAATAATATGGTTCAGGTCAATGAACCCTGAGTCTGTGCACAGTCTATGATTCCACTAAATGGTTATTACAAGAATTTGTCTAATGAGACCCTCGAAATTTAAACTAGTGAGTGCTAAGTTGCACACTTGGTTCTGTCATCTGACTTGTTATTTCCCATTAAAATTGGGTTTTTGTGGAAGTCTTCTGTATGTGAATTTTCGTTAATTTCCCTATAATAGGACTTTACTGCCATAACTATTCCTCCTATTCTTGCAATTATGTCATCTTAATTTACATTTTATGAACTGCAGAGAGGGAAAGAAGAGATGATTCCTGTGATCCTGCAAAAAAACGACGTCACAGCCAAGGCAGAAGTGAGAGCCCTCAAAGGAAATTATCTGCTCAAGACAGAGGGAGGGATAGTGATGCAAACAGAGATAGGGAACTGCGTCGTGATCGGGAAAGAGGTCATGATCTCGAAAGTGAAAGGATAAAGGACCGGGACCGGGATCGGGATCGGGATCGGGAGAAGAGTGGAAGCAGGGAGAGGGGTGACTATGACAGAGACAAGGCAAAAGAAAGGAGCAGGGACAGGGACAGGGACAGGAGACGTGTAAAATGAGTTCAGTTGCTATTATGCTTGCACCGCACTAAATGAAATGGAGAAATTAGCATCAGAAGTCGATTTTGATGGGATCGTGTTTTGAAATGGGTTTGTTTTATGGTAACTGGAAGTCCCTGATTGTGACTCTTCAAAGATGAATTCCAGTTTTGTATCTCTGCAGTGTTTTCTATGCACTATCGAGTCAAAAGTGTTGAGTTCTACATGAGAGATTTGAGAGTAGTTCTTGTTCAACAAATATTATAGCCAAATGTACTTGGTCTGATGAAATATCGATTGTATCCATTTTTTTTGTGTTAAAAGGGTTCGGCGTTACCCGGTACCTGGATTGCTATATTTCCTCGATCATAATAGAAGAAAACAGTAATCGAGCTTGACATTTTAAGCAAGATTATATTTTAATTTTTGCCAACTCGTGATTACTACCTTTCAAAATGATTTGATGACTTGCTCTGCTTATGAGATGGCCAATTCTTCCAATACTAGTACTGCTGGCAAAACACTCCTTTCCTCTTCCAAAAACCCGTTCCTAACTCTACTTATGGTCCGATTTCTAATAATTTCAATCAAACCCATCAACATTCTTTGTTTTTATTTGGCTTTGTGGTCTAGCGGTGGAGTTTATTTGGCTTTGTGGTCTAGCGGTGGAGTCACCGGTTCCGCAACATACGTATGAATGTTGTAAAAGGTTCTATTTCTCTGACTTTCTCCTTTGGCAACCTTTTTCAGGCTCTGAAACAACTTAATAAACAGTTATATGCACATATACATTAACATCGTCGTGTCATTTCAGTTTTCTCGACTGAAAAAACCAGTAATCCTTCCTCTTGAAATAGACAAATGTTCTTATGTGCACTATGTGGACGTTAACAGGACTCGTAAGAAGACATTTCACTGTGACCACTGTAAGAAGGTAATTTCGAAAAATTCATCATAAAGGAACATTTATAAGCAAATATTTACATCAAATCGCCATTCAGTTTTCTGAACTGAAAAACCAGTCACAGGACCAGCAAAAACGAGTAAATGCAAAATGGTAATGTCAAATTGTAGAAGATCGAAAAGTTATGAGCATCGGAGCTTCCTTAACAACCACTTTTTCCTGAGGTTAACATCCAACGCCAAAAATGTCTTTGCTTTCCTCTCATCCTCCAATAAATCACAACCGTCCAATAAAAGCTCATCATCGATGTCTGGTATCGCTTGAAGTGCCTCGATGGCACTCTCTATGGCAGTATAGTTTTTACCAGCTTCCTTGTTTACCAACTCTGCAACTACACCCGTGATGTTGGTAATAGTCCCTTGTATTTCTTCTTTGCCACTTTTTTGCACTTTGCTACAACGTTCGAAACCCGTAAACGCTTCTGTTGGTCGCTTTTTTGCTTGATCACACGTCTCTGAATCGAGAACTGTTGTTGGAAGATCTCCAGCATATTTATCAGTGCTTGCACTAGTAGGATCTCGATCAAATTCTATTTTAACATCCTCATAGCTCAATTCTCCTTCCACTGTTTCAGTTGGTCCAAAAATAATACCCAAATCATTGTACTGTGGGAGGATTTTATCTATATAAGAAATTGAGCCCGGGTTCTCCTGCAAATGAAGAGTGAAAATGGGTTGGCATTTAACAAGATATAAGTGCTTAGAAGAGATGGAGAAAAGTGATATTATATCGCTTTTAAACCATATAGTAACACTTTTTAATCCCGAAAAATAAGCTCCTACCTTTTTATACAATTCCCACACATCATTATCAGCTACAATCATTTGTAGGGTTTCATTCCAAGAAAATCCATTTTGATTGAGGAGGCTGCTGATTTCATTGTATTGTTTCATCAAGCTGAGACAATGGTCTTCTAGAATATGTTGCTCGTATTGTACGCCAATTTTTTCTTTAAACATCGAGGTCATGTGTGCCCAAGCTTGCTCACTAAATGTACTACCAACTTTATTACCTTGGTGCACCTGCTCCAGCATAAGGTCAATAAGATAGCGTTCCATCGACATGGTCCAACCTTCAATGACATCTATAGTAGGAGAGGAATCTTCATCCTTCCCATCACCTACCAAATAGCGAAAAATTTTACCAGTGAATATTAAAATTTTATGGAAACAAAGAAATGAACACAACGAAAACTGCTTCAGGGGTGAGTCTGCCACTACATAACCCTATGGATTCAGGTTTTCTATTTTCAGAAACAGCTCCAACAATTTCTTTTCAAGAGAAACAGAGAAAAAAAAGGCTTATATTACGGCCAAACATTTTAATTTAAGTTTACAGAACCCCCCATAAAAAATAATTTCTTTGCATAGTGCATTTTAATAAATCTTGCATGTAAAAAGTTAGAAAGGAAACATAACTCCAATCATACCAGGAGTTTCAGTAGTTGGAGCTAAGCTGCTGGCAAAACTGCTGTATACTCCTTCGAGCTTATCTTGTCCGTATATGACACATAATTTGTGATAACATGGTACTGTTTTAACTCTATATGATCGAGCGTCAGGATGTGCCTGCATGAATTATTCTTGAGAAACAGAAATCAACTGAAAAATAGAAACACTGACGGGTTAAAAAGGCATAACCTTAATATAAGCATCCCAAACACAATCTTCAGCTGTCAACATTTCTCGGCCCTCATCCCATGAAAAACCACTATGCTCTAGAAGGATCTTGACATCATTATATTGCTTTTTAAAATGTTTGTATCTATTTTTCAAAATTTCCTTGTCATGCTGAGATCTAAAGTTTTCATTGAATGATGCAACCATGTCATTCCAAGCTTGGGTTATGAACGATTGTCCAATTCGATTCCCTCTACGCACTTGCTCAAGCATTAAGTCAATGAAAAAACGGTCCATTGGTGGCGTCCAATATGTTCTTGAGCGCACACTGCCTGCAAATTTGTAAATTGATGATGGACAATAGTTAAACTAAAGAATTCAAAAAAATCAAAGAATTCCAAAAACAAAGTACTCTCACTTTCTAAAGGAACTTACAGAAAAACAATTAGGAGTGACTAAGCAATGTTACGATTCAACCAATGGATATTGGCTCCCGAAAAAGAGAGAGAGACAGACACACATAAGAAAAAAATGAGAGGCACACTTGGATAAAAAGTAGAGGATAGACAAAACAAGGTAAAGGATAAGGTCTTGAACTTCTTTAATAAAACACAATTTTAAAAAAAATACGAAAGAAAATACAGGGAAGATCAAAGGATTAATTTAGGTATAAGATATAGCCTTAAAATTATCCATGTCAAGGTCTATCTCTTTTGCCATTGATGGATCCAAATATCATTGCTGCTGTAATGACTAAATCTAGATCCAAAACTTATTGATGGTTAGCGTGACATAGTTGACTGCTTGACAATTGGGATACCCATATAGTATTAGTATAGTACGTTGACTACCTTGTCCACCGGATGGTTTGTCCCACGTAATACTAGAGCACGTTGGACTAAGCTTAAATGTAAGTCAAACTTACTTTAAAGCAATTTTTAGTATCTGAAGATGATCGAATATATTAATTTTTAACAAAAGTTACTTTGAGAGTAAGTTAGGTATTACTTTAAAATAACTCATAACTAACAAAAATAATTATTTATTCTAAAACTTAGTTACTCGCACGTAAAGTTTTATGCTTAGCCAAACAGGCACTTGGTATTGTTCAAACAAAAATACTTTAGTTAATATCTCTTATTGTGCACATCTAATCATCATAATAAGTCATGAAGAATCTAAAAACTCAAAATTTCAAGGTTCAACACCGTCAATTTTTTTTTTCCCCTCCCAAACCTACTGATTCAGAGCTTGACACATAAGAAACTACAAACAAAACAATGTGTATTGTACTAAAAAGAACCAACTCAAAGGGCAAAATATTTCCTCGTTGAGAAATTGAACGTACCAGCATTTGCAGCAACGGCCTCATTTTTAATGTATTTGTCTCGATGGGAATCACTCTGGCTTTCCTCGCCGATTATGTCCCCGATAATCAGTCGCAAATTGTTATAGTTCGGAAAGTTTTTGGTTCTATAAGATCGAGCATGTGGATGTGCCTACACATGTCATGTAAGCCTCCTTGAACAATAAACAAATAAACGCTGCATTCAAGATTAAGTGGTATACCTTAATATAGGCATCCCAAACATCGTCATCAGCAATCACCATTTGCTTTTTCTCATCCCAGCAAAAACCTTTCTGTTTAAGCAAAGTCGTTAAATCACTACAGTACTTCCATAATTTTTTGTGACGGTGTCTTAACACTCTTTTGCTATAATCGGAACCAAATTTTGCATTGAACAACACGAGCATTTCCGTCCAGGCTTGTTTTGTGAAGGTATTGCCATGCTTATTGCCTCTTTCTTGTTGGTTCAGCATCAATTTAATAAAATAATCGTCCATATCTGGTGTCCACTCTGTCCTTAAACTACTTGAAGGGGCCATACCACTACTTCCATTACCTGTCAAGAAAGGGTTTATTCTTTAAGCTTTTTCATGAGAAATAATCGCACACTACCAAAAAAATTCAGAATCCTAATCATCAGGGGATAGATAAATTTAATTTCTCACTCTCTCCATGCTTGGATTCAAGGTATGATTTATAAGCAACTCAGTAAACCTCAGTGGCAACAACAGTTATATCACATTACCGGAAATTAATAAGAGTATTCCTGTGAATTTTAAACCACAAGTTGTGGAAGAATAAAAAATGATAACCCATCAAATGTCATAAACCAAAATATAGGGCAGAACATGCACTGTTTTAAAACTTTTGTCCTCATCAGTAAAGCAACTATGGTCACACGAAAGGCTCCAACAGCCAAGCCAACCCTTCCAAATTGAGGATTCAAAGTAACCAACTAGTGTATGAATTGAAGCATCCTAACTTTAACGAAGTTCTACAGCAAGAAAAGGCAAACATACCAAAGATTGCCCCCTGAAGATTTTCATCTTCGACATCCAAATCATGACTTGAACGGCTGTATCTTCCATCAGCAACTGTATACCCATATATCAAGCACATGTCATCAAAGTTGAGTATTGCTTTGGTCTTGTACGGCCGTGCTTCTGGATGTATCTGCATGCAATTTTATGTCAATCAGTAACAACATTATACATTGAGATATAGCAGGTAAGGTAATAATAATAAACCTTGATATATGCATCCCACAAATAGTCATCAGCCACCACCATTTGCTTAGTTTCATCCCAAGAAAACCCACTCTGTCCAAGGATATTCTTGATAACATTGAATTGCTTCCACAAATTTGTGTAGCGGCTTTTCAACACGTCTTTGTCATATTGAGATCCAAATTTTGCATTAAAGACAGCCAGCATATCAGTCCATGCTTGCTTGTTAAAGGTATGTCCAGTTCTATTCCCTCTATGAATATGCTCTAACATGAGATCAATAAAATATCTTTCCATTGTTGGTGTCCAGTATGTTCTCGAACCATGACTGCTTGCCAGGTTTCGGCTACTCATTTTACTCTATTCTAAACACCAAGATTAATAAAAGCTATCTATCTGTAAAAAAGGAAAATATATACGACTTCATGAAGCAGAATATCATATCTGGCTCTCAGGTTATAAGAAACTAATAAGAAAAAACTCTGGTTCTATCTCAACAGAACAACTGATAATTTATTAACAACAATGATATGCAATAAATTGCCAATTTTAACTCTAGATAAGGAGTTGTATTTCATTCGTGTTTTTACATATAAAAGCTTATTACATAGATCAAAATTAAACAATACACAATAATCAATGATGAGAACAATATTTAAATCTTTCATTCTTTAGGGCATTGTGATCCTCTATAGTGACTTCACTAGCATTCTCACTACTAAGACCAAAAAAAGGCATTCCATGCTATTCATCTTCGCTCTAGTTGACCAAAAAGTTATAAATAATAAAGTGCTCCTCCAAAATTAAAATGCATGAGCCTTTTCTATGAATGTAAAAAATTTATTCTCATAACGACAAAAACAAATCCATTTTTTGGTATTTCAACTTGTATCAAGTTTTTTCTTCGCTATTTATAACAATCCCCGTCAAAAGCTTGCCAAAAGAATGAGTTTCGTTGTAGTGCCAAAGTTGATGCGGACATCATTTTTCTATTATGGAATTTTTCATTATTTATGTTTTTTTATTATTAGACTTGTATTATTGGGTTGACCCAAGCCCATCAATAGTAAAGCTATGTTTTACTATTTATATGGGTTTTTTCATAATTGTTGGGACAGTTGATGAATGAATTGAAATGAATATGTTTGTGTATGAAGTTTTCTTCCCTCTCCCCTGATTTCTCTCCTCCCCCTGTTTCTCCTCCACTTCTCCATTCCCTTTCTCTCCGGTTTTCCCCCCTTTCTTGCTGCCTGCTTCTTCTTCTTCTTCTGCTTATCTTATGCTGTTTATAAATTCTATGCTGAAATCTCAATCCATCCTGCATCAAATTTGGTATCAGAGCTAAACCTTGTTCCCTTTATCAAATGCTGCTTAAATTTGCGCTCTAGAACACCTGCAACAAGCTGACGTGTTTTCTCAACTACCGCCGTTTACTCATGGCTGCAAATCCAGTTGAGATCTCCTCTCCCGCCACCATAAGCTATCACCATAACAGTCTGCTGTGCTTATCCAAAACCCATCTATTAACCCACATATTATACACAACCCTAAATACAAACCCAATAGTCACAGACCCAACCCAAAATATCCATTCCATACAAACCCATCACATATAAATAACCCAGCCCTACAAGCCCATAATTAGTCCAACTCCACATACATACCCGCAGCCCAACTTACGCCCCAACAACCTGTCCAATACCAATAGCCAACAACCAATACTTGAACTATTAGCCCAATCCAATCCCATCACACAGGCCCAACAATAACCCTAATCTGGCAACACACACAAGCCCACCATGCTGTTCCCCGCCACCAGTTAACACTCCTCGCCGGCATCCACTTCACCTGCTTTCATCACTACAATCAAACACATTCTCCCAAATCCGTCGAGGCACCAAAATCACTCTCCCATCAGCAACGCATTCGCTGTCCTCGCCACTGAAATTGAAAGCAAAACCTGCGACCTTCGCCATCACAGTCTACCTCCACAACCCTACCACATCACTACCGTCACACCTACGAGTTAATTACCACCTCGACCTCAATTCTCGTAAGCTGCTGCCGATTGTGTTCTTCTCCAGTCAACCTCGAGCTTCTCCGACCATCGACAAATTCACACTAAATCACGGTCACTAACATTCTTCAACCCTGGCCGTCGATAACACCAACCAAGAAGTTCACTCGCCTCGCCGGCCGCTAGAACCTTCGTCGATCGAAAGCCCAGTATCTACAAACACCACTCCAATTCAATTGATCGGGTTGACTCCTCTTTCGGCCTCTGGTTTCAGTATCTACCTCTAGTCAGTTAGGCAATACTTTATTATATATGCCTCCATATTTGGGCCTCATTTTTTGTCTGTGTATCAATATAAATTGATTGGTGCTTTGAGGCCTCGGTTTTGGGGCCCTATTTTTGTAATTTACTTTTAGTTGTGGGCTCGATTTTGGACCCTATTTTTGTAATTTACTTTTAGTTAAAAAAAACAAAAAACAAAGTAAAAAAAGTGTGAAAAAAGTGAGAAAAAAAGAAAAGAAATCTGGAAAAAGGAGTATTTTCTAATATTTTTTGCAGTTGCAGGTAAGTTTTGTCCAATTGATTTGACATAGCTACTTTCAACGAACAAAGGGGAGTTTCGATTTTATTTATCATTGGTTTATATTAATGTTTATTTTTAAAATTGTATCGATTAATTTTTTTGTGCTGCTGTTATTCTAATTTTACCTAAAATTCACATGACCGAATCTCTTGACTTGTTAAATTTCCATTTTACCCCTTATTTTACGTGATCGAATTTTTGACTAGTATTTTACCCCTGCTTTATGATTTTACATGTATCGGCAGTATTAGCTTGACATATTTGGATTTACATAATCCAAAAAAAAAAAAA
>CAIGRB010027900.1:9046-33863 GCA_903798255.1 Fraxinus quadrangulata
GGAAAAATGAGAAAGAAAAGTGAATAAAAAAGGAAACTATGCAGTATCTGTACATCGTATATTATTGATCCTGTGTTTTTATACTTTGCAGAGACAGGTTGGCTTATGGAAGATGGAAACCATGCCTGGTTACTACGGTATCAATCATCTACTTGGCTAATTGCATTATCTAGCCTGTTCATTACGTATCCCTTCATTACGTATCCCTGTAATTGCATTAGCATAGACTTCAACTGTCGAACAATATTGAGAGAGTGATGATTTATTCTCCTCTTTAAGAGAAAGCAAGTGATAGGGCGGGGGAAGTTATGAGGCATATAGTGTTCAATTTGTTTGTGGGACTTCTGTTGTGTAACATCGTGCGGGAATGAAAACAAAGTTTGGAATCTATTATGGATCCTTCCTTTGTAAGAACCTTCGATATATTATAAATTAAGCTATGTTTAATTTATTTATAGGACTTCTGTGTCTTCCCTACTCAGATGGTGCACCTTTATTAATTTGAATTTTGTCTGTAGTGCATTTGTGTATAAGGTGTGGATAGTCTATGTACCTCGAAGTGAAACCTCAGAAGTGTTGTTTTGGCAGTATTGAGCTAACGATGACTTAGACAAGGAGCAGAAAGAATAACACCGCTTGTTGCATTTATTATGTGTCGAATCTTCTAAATTGTCGGATGCTGGCATGGCCCATCCACACGTATTGTTGTTGTGTTCGCTTTGTTTAGCCTTAGGAATCTATAGGTGTGCCCAGCAGTACGAAACTGCCTTTTACTATGCGTGTAAGTGAAGGGTACATATGGGTATCATTACATGAGCGAAAGTTATCTACTTTGGAGCTTGATTAGAAAGGATTGTCTTATATTCCCCACATCATACTTGTCAGATATCATATTCTTGGAATAGGGTTCACTTTCAAGATGTCTTTGGAGTTTGGACCGATTTATTTGTTATTTTGTCAAAAGTTATGGAAAGTTCTTCTATTCATTAAACAAAAGTATAAATCTTTCGAGGTATTTTGTTTTTATTACATGTAAATGAAATGAAGGAACAAGAAGAATAGAGAGAAATATGGTTTGTGATATTCCACTGTACCTGGCTACATTCTGTTCTGAACGTTTACAAATGATGTCGATTCTTATCTGGCCTTTACTTTATGTAGAATAAGTGATCGCCATCATTAAAATAGATGACACTCAGTTATTTTCTATATTCATGACTAGCATTTACATGGTAACATACTAATATTTCATGGTATGCAACCTGAAATTCTGAGAAGCCTCTTGAATAACTTGTGGCTGCTTTGTTGATGTAACTGGAAAACTAGGTTGGCAGCTGCACTATTTACATGAGTTTCTCATGACTGGTGAAAAAACCTAGTTTCTAAATCCATTTATAGAGTTGTGAAATTTATGGCTAGTTTTTCAGGTGGTAGTAATTTGTGATCTGATAACTTAATGAATTAAAGACCTCATTAATGTCCTAACTACAGTATACAATCTGGAAGTTAGCCAAGGTTCTGAATATCCCCCTGGTTCATTTTCTAGTTGCTTCAGTCGATAATACTGGAGCACTGGATCAGTAGCTATTCTTTAACATGAGTTATTCGTGAATTATCATGAATTATCAGAAAACAGATATTACATTGACCATATCTGTCATCATACAATTGGTGCACTGGGAAAAGAGGAACAGCAGTCAAACTCCACGAGTCTATCATAAATACAAGAAAATCTAAGAGGAAAGAGTACTTATGTAGATTTGCACATAATTGCATAATACGACTATTTGATTCATCTATGTATTGGCAAGCTTTTCAAACTTAATTTGAACGTTATAGCACTATTTTGGATGCCTCTCAGGTTTGGAAACGGGTGGATCACTCAAAACCGGTGGTGCCGATTTGTCACCTCTTGAGAATAGGACCCCACTGGATCCTCAGATGGGAAAGGGTTTTGACCTTCCTGAATATTTTCAAAGTCATGGTCAAAAAGTTAACATTACCTTAGATAAGCACATTGTTGGAGCTGAAAGAGCAGCCAGCCATTCCTTGCCTAATGCTGTTGACCATGATCCAAGCGCTAGATCTAATTCAAATGCGGAGTCTTCATCTTACTTTTTGAATGGAGATAGAATAAATATCGTTGGCACTCAGTATGAAAATGGTCTCTTTTCAAGTTCATTATCTGACTTATTCAGTAGAAAGGGTAAGTCCGCTCTTTTCCCCTTATCCGACAAATGACGAAATGTTTTTGCGATATCTGTTTCCAGCTTGCCTATTAGAACCATTTCATCCAACTCTTTTGATGTATGCCAGTATTTTCTTTCAACATGCTATCTTGAGATGCAAAACTGAGCAGATTTGCAAAATTAACTGTTACCATTTAAGTTACTGTGGTAGCTGAAAGGAAGTAATTGCTCCTTTGTTTCTTTGCATTTCTCTTTTTCAGCGAGATTATCGTCAAATGATGCTCCATATGGTCATTCATTTGGTGGTGATGCTGCCTCCCATTACGAGGCACAAGAGGGTTTTGAGTCTCTTGAAGAACTTGAGGCTCAAACTATTGGAAATCTTCTACCTGATGATGATGACTTGCTTTCTGGTTTGACTGATGGGCTTGGCTGCATTGCCCGGCCTAATAAAGGGGGTGACATGGAAGATTTAGACCTGTTTAGTAGTGTTGGAGGACTGGAGCTAGGAGAAGATAGTCCCTCACAAAGAAATTATGAATATTCTGATGTCTCTTCTATTAATCAGCTGGGATTGTCTTATGGTTCCAATGATCAGGAGCACCCGTCAAGAACACTCTTCGTAAGGAATATAAACAGCAATGTCGAAGATTCTGAATTACGAGTGCTTTTCGAGGTGGGCAGTGGTCTTTTCCTTTTAGTGTTTGAAGTTGCAGTACAAGCATATCCTTGCCATATTCTGACTGGTGTTCATCCTGTGTTTATATTTGAATTGCAGCAATATGGAGAGATCCACACACTATATACAACGTGGAAGCATAGAGGGTTTGTTATGATCTCGTATTATGATATTAGAGCAGCTCAACATGCAATGAAAGATCTCCAGAATAAGCCATTAAGACGTAGGAAATTTGACATACATTTCTCATTTCCGAAGGTAAGCTTCTGCTAGGTGTTACTTCTTAATATAAGGTTCAAACTTTTCTTTTAATTTCTTTCTTCTTACTTTTTTTGTTATTATTTATTTTTTCTTTTTGCTGCTCCAATCATGTTTACCTGCACAGTATTATGATCACGATAAGCATGCTGTTCTTTTTATGCTTTGCATCAGATTTATTATTGCTGTGACTAACTATATTGCCCGAACCTTGTTGTCCACCTCTTAGGACAATTCATCAAAAAAAGATAATCAGGGAGTTCTTCTGGTTTATAACCTCGATTCATCTATTTCAATTGATGAACTCCAACAAATTTTCGGTGTTTATGGTGAGATCAAGGAGGTGAGCTTGGGTTGCAACCTTGTCTGTTCAGATGGCATGTTAATACAATTACTAACTACTCTTTTTGGGATGTAGATTCGTGGGACCCCCAATAGAGGTCATCAGACATTGATAGAGTTTTATGATGTTAGAGCTGCGGAAGCTGCTCTTCGTGCATTGAACAGGAGTGAAATTGCTGGAAAGCAGATTAAGGTTGAAGCGAGCCTAACTGGTGGTTCTGAAAGGTGGATATTTAGCACTTGATTCATCTCTCTCTCTGTCTCTCTCTCTCTCTCTCTCTCTCTCTCTCTCTCTCTCTCTTTTTACTTAAGCAGTTTCTATCTTCCTTATCTTATCTTCTTCTTGGTGTTCTTCATTTATAAAAATCTTGTGATTCAGGAATCGAACTTCAGTGAGTTTTAGTTATTGAATGATGTGTGTTACAGCTAATATTTGTTACTTATTCACTTTACCAAGTAACTTTTGCTATTTGCAGATTAATGCTGCCATTTTGTTCTGAGCTGGACCAAGAAGAATTTGGTCTTCAAGTGCAGCAGAATAGCCCTCCTAATAACTTGACTTCTGTATTTTCTGGTAATTTACTTCTCATAATCTACACTGCTGATTAGCTTTTCATCAACAGGAAACGTGGTTATATGCTGTCCTAAATTTTTTTCCAGGACCATATTCACTTGGGGGAATCACATCCAGTACAAACAACGGATCTATTCTTGGTTCACACTTGACAAACGGACACCCAATTAGTCCACTCTTGGATAACATGTTTCACCATGGGGCATCATCTAGTGTACCTAACAGTTTACCCTCTCTGGTAAGGGCGGGATCAGTTGGAAATCAGTCCAGTATTGGTGAATCTGGTCACTCACAGGGAAGCCTGAAGTTTGAAATTCGGGGAATGCCAAATTCTCATCCCCATTCGCTTCCAGAATATCATGATGGTTTAGCTAATGGGCCTCCCACTGGTTCTACCGGCAACATGGTTACAAATATCAGTGTTAGATCTCCAGTTATCTTAGAGAACCAGCAGTTTCATAGAGTTAGCTCTAATGGGCAGTCAATTGAGTTGAATGAAGGTGGTAAGTGCCAGGGTCTAATTGCTTTGCCATTTTCATAGTTATTTTAATTTTCTTAGTTGCTGGTTAATGGATATCAAAGTGGCTACCTAATTCTGAAATCTTAAGGAAAATCAAAAGGGTGAAAAGATGCCGTGTGAAGCCTAATGATTGTATTCATGTAGCAAAATTTTCTGTAGACCAGATGAAGAAAGAATGAGAAAAGGACACTGGAAATCGATAATTCAGCTTCCATTCTGGAATCTTCAATTTCACTGCTTTCCAACAATGGCAATCACAGGCCACCCTTTTACTAAATGGACCCTCAACATACAAGGCTTTCTGATTACAAAAACATAATAAACCCAACTTTTAACTTGCTAGTTTCTTTGATGTTCTGACTATCTGGTTTTCATCTGTTTCTCAGTTTTTGGGTCCTCTGGAAATGGAAGCTGTCCTCCTCCTGGGCGTCACTACTTGTGGAGTAATTCACACCGTCCTCAGTCGCAAGGCATTGTGTGGTCAAATTCGCCATCATTTGTCAATGGGATTGGTGTTGCTCGTCCTCAACAATTGCATTCAGTTCCTAGAGCACCGTCTCATATGCTGAATGCATTTATGCCTATAAATAATCACCATGTGGGGTCAGCACCGTCTGCCAATCCTGCTCTCTGGGATAGACGACATGCTTATGCTGGGGAATCTCCTGATGCCACTGCTTTTCACCCAGGTTCACTTGCAAATTTGATGAGATCGGGTAGTTCACCACATCCTTTGGAATTCGTCCCTCGGGACATCTTTCCTCGCACTGGTGGAAATTATATGGACCTGCCAATCCCTTCTAAAAATATTGGATTGCAAACTCATCATCAGAGGTGCATGATGTTTCCTACGGGAGGCCAAATGATTTCTATGGTGAGTTCATTTGATTCTCCTAGTGAACGGAATAGAGGACGCAGAAACGAAGGCAGCACAAGTCAATCTGACAACAAGAAACAATTTGAGCTTGACATAGACCGAATTGTACGTGGAGAAGACAAGCGCACGACACTAATGATAAAGAACATTCCCAACAAGTACAAATTATTCTCTTTAATTTCTGAGATTATGCTATTATATTTCCAAGCTGACAGTTTCTTTTCTGATATCATTGTGCAACAATTTAGCTATTAGATTAAGTACAAATAAGTAGTAATTTGTAACCCATCCAAAGTGATTTAAAATAATTAAATTTTCAGGTTTTGACTTGATATACTCTTTTGATATATTAGGAGAGGTGATGACTGGCTGGACAGGCAAATTTGATCAAAGATTAATTTTTGCTGTGTTCATGCACTCGACCCCCCTGCTATTCTCTCAAGCCTCATTTTATGCAATTGCCCTTCAATACCAGCATAATCCTCGCCTTATTTTTGTTTTACAATGCTTTGATCTGGGAAAATCTGTGTAAACATTTATGCTGTGACCAGCTTGGAACCTGATCTAACCTGCAACAAATCTATTGCCACGTGTTAGTGTACATTTGCATATAATAAATGCTTAAGCAACATGAAATTTACTGAAGTTCTATCTTATTATCAAACTGCCACGTTTTTACCATCCTAACCAGGTTAAATAGATCATTAAAATATCAAGGACGGGTTCCAGTAGATTCTTTCTGATCTTGCTTTGCTGTATCAATGTTTAAAGTTGATTGGATTATTTAATTTTTCTTTACCTTTCTTGGGCATGATTCTATTTCATTATGGTGGCAAATCTAGATACACCTCAAAAATGCTTTTGGCTGCCATTGATGAACGCCATCGAGGGACTTATGATTTCATTTACTTACCAATTGATTTCAAGGCAAGTGTTTGTTACTTCTCTAACCGTCGTTTCATGTTTGCAAACAGGGTTTCCTTTGATGACATGTCAATAGGTTTAATATTTTGATGTCTAATACTTTGATACTCCATTTTATTGCAGAACAAATGCAATGTGGGTTATGCGTTTATAAACATGACTGATCCTTCCCTCATAATTCCTTTTTATCAGGTATGCATCTGTACCATTTACACTTCCAATATTCTTCCTGTTCTTGTGAAAAAAAGAACAAAGAGTAAGATTCATATTGTACTTGTTATTATTTGTATAAACTAAAGTCTAAAAGTAGCAAATATTGATATTGGCAGACTTTCAATGGAAAGAAATGGGAGAAGTTCAATAGTGAAAAAGTGGCATCCTTGGCTTATGCTCGTATACAGGGAAAGGCTGCCCTCATTGCACACTTCCAGAATTCAAGCTTGATGAACGAAGACAAGAGATGCCGCCCTATTCTCTTCCATACTGATGGTCCTAATGCAGGTGATCAGGTAAGTGCCCAGCTGAACCAGCACTTAGGATCTCTTCCCTAAAGCTTATTTTATGTCCTTAGTGTGGAAATCCAAGTAATTGGGATAAGGCTAAGCTTTTTCTTCTTGTTGATGTAGATGTGGAAATCTCACTTTTCAGAATTAAGCTCATCATATCATTTATTGTTTTGTGAAAGGCATTGTTTGAATTTGTGTGGTACCTAACCACTAACCAAAACTCACAAGGCCCAATTCACCTTGTGAGCTTTGGTTGGTTATGGACCTATGGTTTTAAACAAACTACCTATGTTCTGGTTGGATGTGGATTTGAACTCACAATAGACACAAACTACAGAGATCTTAAATTTGTTCAGAGAGCATAAATATTGTTTTTTCTTCTGCAAGAAGTAGATGCAACTAACTTTGGTTCATGGTTTTGTGCTGCTATGTTTGTCATATTTGTAAGAACTATTATTTACCGTACGTGCTTGCAAAAAAATTGTCCGTTACTTGATTTTCACCAACAGAGGACCAGTATTATCATACTTGTATTCAAAAAAAGTTTGAAGTATCTATCTTTCTGGAGAAAATTTAGAAATATGGAACATCTCATAATTGTGTATTTCTTCTGTAGGTTCCCTTCCCAATGGGCACTAATATTCGACCAAGGCCTGGAAAAATTAGAGCCAGCACTAGTGAGGACTACAATCAAGAAGTCCCACTCAATTCGTTGAATGGGGAGGAATTTTCCAATGGAGACTCATCTTCAGGTTCTGGCAAGGATTCAGATTGAGCTGCTGGTTCCTTTTTGTGAGCACTAACACTGTAGAATCAAGTATGTTTTAGTCATTCACCGAACTTTTCTAATGTAAATTAAGGATTATAAACAGAGAAGTAAAGGGAGAAAATATCTTTGTGAATTTGGAGAAAGTGCAGAAATTTGACAGATTGGTTGACCCAGTAGTTGCATTGTAATTTGTGGTGGACAGAGCTAAGGCAACCAGACGATTTTGAGGAACTTAATTTCTATATGTATAGGGAGTTTCTGAGTGACGGCAAATTATGCTGCTGCATGGAGGCAAGTCCTGCCATACCTTTTTTCTCTTGGCAATTTTCATTTTCCTCCTTTTGTTATTAATTTTGGGCAGTATGCTAAGAGAATTCAGAGAGATTGTTAACAATTTTTTGTTGTATCATTTGTTTTGAATTGGAGGTTGTCTGAATTACTTGGTTTATTCTGCATTTTGTGCATCCTTTGTTTCTGCTATTCGTATTGTCTTGAGTTGCTGGCTTATGCTATTTTTTTTCTAGAATGATTTGTATTTGAACTTTTACGTCTCTAGATGTCCTCGTAGCTGGCTATTTCGTTCTAGTGGATGGCTCACAGAACCCTTATATTTTATTCATCTCAACGATTGGCTGTGAATCTCTCTCTAGGGAAGCATGTACTGTAAATTAAGACAAAAACAGTAATTAAATGTCCTAAAAGTTTATATACGGTAAAGTATTTCTATAGTTGCACTCTATACAGGAATAATCTCTATGTAAGTCATAAAAAATTGGTCCCAATTGAGTCAGTTATAAATAAAAATAAACTCCAGATTATAAATATTTTTGGCCCCGTCTTAAGAAAACTTGCTTTTACATGGTAATAATTATATGTATATTTCACAAAGTATATGATATTACACCAAAAGTTAAAGATGAAATATTTATTTAAAGTTGCTTAACACAATGATTTATTCTTTAGAGTTGCTAGCACATACTTGAAGTTGCGTGTACATAATAACTCGTAGGCATGGACTCTTTTTTTTTTTTTTGTTCAAGTCGAACTATTACTAGCTTTTCGAGCATGTTTAGAGCTTCTTGACATACGGAACTTTTTGTATTTTCTCAATCATCTTCTTGTCTGATTGTAGCATTGATTTCTTCTTCGATTAAAGATTACATGACTTGTTTCTCATTTCTATTCTATGAGTATGGTGAACTTGTCGAATATGTTCACTCAATTCTGCAACGGCTCTTTGATTTCCCTCATCCACTTCATTTGTAACTCGCAATTCATCGACGATGGGTCCTAATTTTGGAGTGCTTTAAACAATTTACAATAGTGTGTACTTCACATCGATTGACCATGTAGCAATTGAATTTAGGACACTTTATCTTTTCTAGTTCCAAGATACGATCTTCTATCCTTTTTCAAAAGTAGACGATTAAAGGATTGACAATTATGACCTTTGAAATTTCTAATGATGCTTGCATCACACGGCTAGAATGTGGAAGTGCTATTTGGTGGTAGGAACAAGCAATAATTGTGTGATGAAGTTGGGGGGAGACACTCATTTTTGCCATAAGCGGTACAATTATTCATGATGAACAAGACATTTTTGTTCAAACGACAATCAAACCACTTAAGCCATTCCATAAAAATAAAGATGTCATCCATGCATTTGAATTCGCTCAACTTGCACTTTGAGATTACCTCGATTAACATTCTTAAAACATCTTGGTTTAAGAAACTTACCGATGATCCAAAGTGAAAGTTTTTCAGAACTATCGCTATTGCAACAAATAGAAATTGTAATCATCTTTTCATTTTGCTTTCGGCACTCCAACTACTTTGTTGCAAGAGAGTTACCGGCTTGCATACAATAAAATAAGTTAGTTTCATCCATATTGTAAATGTCCTTCCAAAATTGTCTAATTCCTTTTTTATTGGTGGCAAAATAGCTTCAATTTTCTTTCTCCGTATAATCTGAATCACTCTGCCTAAATTGATAGAATGTGTGAATTGCATATCCGTTGCTTGAACTTTTCCAACAGTACATTTGGAAATTCAAAAGAGGTAGCTTTGAGATTGAGTTGCCTTGGAAAAATATTTCCCTTCTCTTTTAGCAATTCAGAACTCGTATTGACATGCTCTTGATGTCGTACAAATCATTCATAGAGGGTAGACCCCACTGCTGTGTACTTTACCATCTTCGAAATTTAGGCTCGCCAATACTTCTTGAAGGAGGTCGGTTGATATTTTGAATGTCCTAGATATTTCTACTTGTGACTTTTAAGATCTTGAATATCTTTTAATCACTTCATAAGATCTTTTTTGCTGTCACTTAGGGTTTGATTCTTTCATTTTGCACAACACAACACAACACAACGCAAAACTAATATTTTCGCTCAGTTGAGTTCGTATATTGACTTTGAATTGCATAGTTGATTTGCGAGAGGAAGAAGGAAATGTATCACTTGAATTGGTTGAGGATTGCATGGATTATATTATTCGCAATGTATTTATAGAATTTTCGTGGGAAAAAAAAAATTAAGGATAATATAAAATTTTAGATTTTTTAGATGATTGGGCATATTTTCAACACTACATAGATACGTGTACTAATTTTTAGAAATTACTTCTGTATCTTTTGTCAATATATGTACTTTGAATTTGACATGCTCTATTAAAGATAATTAAGTTAAATAAGAATTTTTTGTTGAAACTTTAAGAAAATTTTAAACTTTATAAAACTAAAAAAAATCTAATTACTTTATTGCCAAATCCTCTATGTCAAATCACCAAGAAATTAATAATGCGGAATATACCTCAATTCTTTGAGAATGATTCTTTAATATCGGATTTTGATTTCGGATCTTGAATCTTGATTATTGACTCTTTTGATTCTTGAGTTCTTGACTTTGAGTTTGACTTCTTGCTCTATAATCATGATTGTCTTATTTTTCGATTTAATTGCTTAAATCCTTCTTCTTAATTCTTGTTTTTCATAATCATTGTTCTTGATTGTGGGTTTTGGATTTTCATCTTCAATATGCTTTCTCTTATATTCTTGTATTGGTAGGATGACATAAATAATGAGAAGTTACATATTAATTTGGGACATAACTCTATTTATAGTTTTCATATGTATTTGGTCCATCGTCAAATACAATACTAATGAATTCGATTTCTACACATATAATCCGAACCACATTTTATTTAGATACTCTAAACCCAATAATTTAATTCTTTATTAGATTACTTTAATTAGACTCAAATCTAAGATAGCCTTATATACAATTAATTACATATGTAGGTACACATAACACATTAATAAACCAAACAATCTCCTACATGGACCATATATGTTACTTTATAAATGTGTACAACCTTATGACTTCAAAGTTTTTGTTATCATAACCAAAAATATTTTCGAACAATTTCGTCTATTGATTATATCAGTATATAATCGAAGTGGTCTTCGTTACAAGTATCATAACTAATCCCATCAATGATCACGTATATCAACACAATCAAATGACATAGATCAAGTGTGGATGTATAGTATGAAGATTACATGTAATATGATCCAAATATGCCTATTTTCAACTGGTTCTACCTTATTCTTTAATAAGATCAAACCAAAAACTTTAATTAGAATGGAACTGAATTGAATACTTTATTTCTGAAATAAATCGAATATCTATGGATAAAAACATGTGTATAAAATAGACAATATTCGAATATAAACTTCCATTAAATTGGTATATCATCAAAAGATACAATACTCATGTGAGTGTTATGTTCATAAAAGATCGGGGTAGTAGCCATTTAGTAAATTGATCCATGATTATGAAGTTTGTCATAATATACTTTATAGAAATCTAACCACACTGAATTCTTTCCTTAACAATTAGAAACTTAATATTTATAAACTTTGACATCATCATGCTGTTTTTTAAATACAAGACTATTATTGTCATAGTGTTAAAGTAATATTTCAAATCCATTTAAAATATGCAGCGTAGTGACAATATGTTGTAGTCATATTCTATTATCAGAATCAGAATATCCAATAATCTTCAATTAGTATGATTTTCCTGAATGTGATTATGTAATCATTAGTTCTCTATAGATACCGAATAACCTAATGGCTGCTTACCAAATTTTCATCTCAGAGTTACTTAAATATCTGTCAAACATTCCAACAATGAATGCTATATTCAAATATGTGCAAACTTAAACATACATTAAACTCTCAACTGTTAAAGTATAGAGAATTTCCCAAATTTCATTTTCTATAAACTCATCCTTAGGGCATTGATTGAGATTAAAGTTTTCTCCCTTAGTTGTAGAGGTATCACTTGATTTTCATTCTTACATCTCATAATTTTTTATGAATCTTATCGATACAGCTTTTTTATGATAATCCAAAAATACATTGAGAACAATCCCTTTATATTTATATCCTTAAACATACAATATCAAAAAATATGCTTACTTGCACTAAACTTGTAATATACACAATCATCAATTGAATTTATCTTAAAACCAAATGAGATAATTATTTAATAAAATTAGTGATACCATTACAGAAACCAGCTTAAGCCCATAGATAGAATTCTTCAATTTGTAAACTATTTGATGTAACGTAAGATCAAACGTAACGTAAGATCATATGTTGACAGACATGTGCTGTCAACATAGCACCTACCATGTACAATTTTCCCCTTGTACGTCCAATAAAATTAGTTTAATCTTAGTCACATGACTATAAAAAGATTTTACTATACTTACAAAGCATATTCATAATCCTCTAATTAAGGAGATTTTACTGTACTTAAAAGCATAATCCTCTAATTAAGGAGGTAGCTTTCTTAGTATCAATATATTCTAATTTAAAGAAAATGTAATGTTACGGACTTGGCATGTGCAAGAGATATGGACAAAATTGTTTTTGATTAATTATTAATAGGGGTGGTGGAGTAGGAGTCAGTGTTGAAGATTGACAGAAATCACATGATAGAGTGATGGTAGGCAGGGTTTGGTGTCTTAGAATTTTGGTCCTTTTTTGAGTTAAACATCACACACCACAATTCTCACGTTATGTCACATCCTTTCATGTGAACACTTTGACTTAAAAAACCAAATTGTAACTCATTTTTGATAAGGATATTGTTAATTATTCATCAATTAATGTAGATGTTATAATGTGAGCATTTTCCAACCCTCAAAATTATGTTTTAAAAAAATCTTTAAATTAATGTTTTAAAATAAAGAGTATGTTCAACTCTCCAATATAATTAAATACATTTAAAATATTTCAATTTTCAATGTTCCATATATTGATCCAACTAAATAGTACTCACTTCATCTCATAAAAATAGATTCGCTGTTCTTTTTTTTTTTTTTTTNTATGAACTACTCATATTTAAACTATTATTTAATATATGAATATATTAGAAAAAATGTAAGAAAAATTTATACTTCCAATTATGTTAATTATATTTTCTTAATCTATGTGAAAATAGAAACAAGTTATTCTTTATGGTACGGATGGAATATATATAAAGAAAATGAAGGAAAATAATATAATAATTTGGAAGAAAGTTGGTGAAAGTAAAAGAAAAAAAAAAATATTGGGGGTAGTAAATTAAATGTTAAAAATAAAGAGACCGTTGGAACATTTAAATTTTTTTTACTCTCCAAATTTATAAATATTTTCTAAATTGTAAAATATATTCTTTAAAAATAGAGATTTTTTTGGAAATACTCTTAATTGTGATCCTACTTGTACTCTTTAATACTTTATATTTTATTCTTATATTTGGACAACTAAAAATCTATTTAACAGTTATAAGTTTCTAAAAATATTAAAAATGGCAGTCGGCATGAACATTGCAAAAAGACTTGTGCTACTTGTACAAAATATTGTACAACTATTTTGACAAAATGGCCAAGTGGGGGCCTGTCGCAACAGCACTTGGCCATTTTGTCAAAATAGTTTTACAAAATTATGTACAAATAGAATAATTATTGCAAAAAATATGCTTAGAACAATAAATAATACTTGACCTCATTTTTCTTCGATACTCCGACACAAATCCTGTCAAGCTAATTTAATAAAAGGAAAAAAAAAAATATTGTCTAAAGCTCCGTCAATAAAATTTATATTTTCAAAGCATCATTAGAAGTGATTTTATTTTTAATTGCTTTTTATTTAAAAAATAAAAAGCACCTAAATAGCAATATTTGTTTGTATAGACTAAAGTTTTGACCCTTTATTCTTTAGCTATTAATGTCACCTTACATATATAACACATAAATGGCAATCTACAAAATGTATTGGAGAAGCTTTTAATACTATATAATATTATATAAGTACGAGTATTAATTAAGAAAGGGGGTGGAGTGTTGGCATATCAGCTACCAATTAATTTACTAACTCAAATATTAGAGGCTTTCAATTTATCGAATGCCTCTATTTTTAATATTATATATTTTACTTTTATTTTAATGAAAAATAATTTCGATAATGAGTAACCTTTAAAAATAAATAAAAATTATGAATGATAGTTAATAATATTTAAGCATAAATAGTTTAATAATTTATTTTACCAAAAGATTCATCAATAAATAAAAGAATAAAAATATAAAATTAAATCGCAATGAAAAAGTTATATATTAAACAAAATAAAAATTTAAAAGGTAACTCGTTGCTACAATAATATTATAAGAAGGAAAAAAAAAATATTTTTTTATTTGTCAAAAGATGAAATATAGAAATAATGAAATTTGTGAAACATGCATGATGACTTTCATCCGTGACTGAAGTATTGTAAGTGATCTCAAATAACAACTTTGACAACATTGTTACTAATCATCGATGAAAGTGTGTCGTGATCACCAACAGTACCATTGACGATAGTTTCGTCCGAATCGCCAATATATCTTGACCTTAATCTAAATTAGCAATAATCATATCATCGACGATCATTGACAATTTCTCATTAGTGACCAAAGCGTTGTTGATATTCTTTACAACATCATTGACAATATTATCGTCGATAATCGTTAACAACAGTGTATCAATAATCACCAACAATATCGATGTCAATAATTTTATGTGAATTACTAATTGCTCAACGACAAAATTTCCGTCCATGATTATTTGCTCCATTAGTATTTTTATTATTGATTTCGAAAAGACCCCTTGACGATTTTACTTAAAGCTCGCAAAATTCCTTGAACTGTCTCTAATGATTAATTTAGATCAAATTACATATAATTAATACTAAACCTCAACGATAACTATTAAAATAAACTTAAAATATAGAGAATATCAAAAGTTTAAAAAAAAAATAAAATGACAATCCCAAAAGGAATATAAAATTATAGATCTTTTAAGTTGATAGGTAGATTGATTTATTAACATTAAATAATGTGATTTTTTTGTAGGTAATCACTAGCTAGCCTTAAGCTAGTACATGTGCAAATGAATATATTTGCACGTTCTTGTTCAGGATTTAACTAAAATTTATTCAACCAAGTTTACGTGGGGGAAGATTGTAAACTCATTAAGCATATATATAGTTATAATTAATATTATTATATAAAAAACAAAATGGTAGGAAGACCTGCCACATGCAACATCAATTCATATTAATTAATTTGACTAATTCAATTTCGTCTATATCTGAATTAATTTGATGTACCCCCCAACCAAAAAAAGTGGTAAAAATAAAATAAAAATCAACTAGCCATCACGATTGAGGAAAAAAAAAAATATCATACAATCAACTCCGAATCTATTAAGAAAAAAATTTAATTAATCACGTGATTATTGAGTAGACATGTATATTACAAGCGTGCGCGCGCACGCACGTACGAGAATCGGTGGAGGATTGAAATCTTGATCTCATAATCTCAATACCACTTTTGGTAGAGAGTTGGGATGAGAAGAGATAAACTCTAATGAGATCTCTTCTTATCAATTCATTGTCTTGTTCTAAGCATATATCACTCTTTTGTCTTTGTCCACCAATTCATTCTTGTCTTCTTAAAGACAGTCTGCGTGATCCTACGCAGGATATGCATATTTTCACGCTTCTCTTTCTTTTCTTTTCTTTTTCCCTTTCTATTTTATATTATTAAAAAGTTGAACCCTATATATATGCCAACATAAATAGAAATAATAGCATTAAACTCACTCTTGATATTGTCTATACCTAGAAAACCCTGGTTCTCAAACCTATGTCCTCTCATTTAAATTTTCCTTCTAAACTAAAATAAAAAATAAAAAAATCTCACCAACCCAATTCTAGATTTCAATTTTCAAGTTCAATCTTGGAAAAAAGTTGAGGATTGAAGGTGGATCGAAGGCATGAAAGACCACTTCCAGTGGAAGCATCGGAAAAGAAAGGAGAAGAATATAACTTCCCTTCTGAAAGAGATACTTCAACTATGGTTTCAGGTCTTACAAGAATTATGGGTGCCACTCATCAAGAAGATCAGCATCACCCTTCTACTCAAACACAGCAAGATCAAGGTGGTATGTTGATTACTTTTTCTGATTAATTAATCTCTCTTTCTCTCTTTTTATTTTTTTTTCAATTTTAATAATTAAGTTGCACCAAACAAACCCTTTTTTTAATTATTTCAGAAGATGAATATAATTGAGAAAAGGAAAAGAGACAGGAAAAAAACGCAAGATTTTGTTCTTTATAAGCCAAGTTCATTGTATGTAACTTTCCGTAAAGTAGTGTCTATCTGTCTTTTAGATTGATGTAGATCTCTCTTTCGGAGTTGTCCAAGCTGTAGTAATTTGATACATATGTGGTTGTTACTTTTTCCTTAATAACAATTAAACACGTGTGTTACCAATTCTTGACAATTATATTAATGTTCGGCCGTCAAATCTTCTATACGAATTTACACCTACCAACCTCTACCTTTGATTCTACACATGTTTTCCATATGGATTAACGTTACTTTTTTTCTTCTTCTTCTTGATATATATCTCTTTTGTACATCATATTCCCTTCTTTAGATAAAGGAGCTACATGTAAATTCAAGAAAAATGTGCTCAAATTAATCCAATAATTTTGTATATATAATTAATCCTGCTGGTGACGCCAAATATCGATTACATTCTTTAAAATAGTTCTATATTGGATTTTTTTACTTTCTTTAGCTTTAATTTTTGCAAGTGAAAGATTTGAATTAGAAAGTAGATGATACATTAGGAAGTACTGATAGAGAAAGGAAAATGTACATTGTGGATGTAGACCAAATATGATATGAAGTTCTAGAATTTCCCTTGAATTATTCAGGCTTTTTTACACAAATGTTTTAGTAATTGAAAATAATTACTTATTACTATTATTCTAAATTTAAGGAAATGGGGATTTCATGTTAATTTCTCGTGTTAGAACTATTAGTAGTATGATGGTGTGTCAAATCCGTACTTTAGGCGTGTCTTGAATATATTTGTCACATAACGGAAACGGTAAAAAATATGTAAACATAGGACTCACTCACACTCCAACATGTCAAACATGTGAGCGTTTAGAGAGTATTGGTCTTCCCAATCAAGGGATGGAGATAGGGGTCCGCCCTCGACTTTAGACCTCCCAGGGTTGTCCAAGTCCATTTATTTTTTATATGTTTTTTTCTTCTATGTATTAGTCCAATGCAAAAATATTTTTTTGTCTCCCTTAACTCTACCTCTATTCCCAACATGTCGAACGCATACATGCTATTCCAGTAAGAGTGTATACTTCATAATTTCGCAAGAGTGTCTATACTTCCTAATTTCGCTCTATTCGATGATCACACTAACCCTGATCAACTAAGCTCCTATCCCGTTAAGTATACAACTAAAAGTGAATGCATTTAAGAGTGCATTTGCTATTGCGCTTTAAGATAAAGCAGCTGTAAAACTTTTAATTTATGGAAAATAAAATCTGAAATAGGTAAAGCGCCTATATGATTAAGTTGCTCATAATTTCATCGTTATAATTTCTTGAAAAATTTGGTACCAAAGATATATACTAGAAATATACATACAGTGCTAGTTTCTCATTAGTATACCATTCCTTGTTGTTGATTGGCCTTGTTTTTTTTCCATCTTCCAATGGTGCCATGCCAAGTGTTGTCTGTTTAACAATATGTACTTAGCATGATTGTAAGGCAAATTAACTTTATATTGTTTGATGAAGGATCTGTGAGGAGACATTATAGAGGAGTTCGACAAAGGCCATGGGGGAAATGGGCAGCGGAAATACGCGATCCCAAAAAGGCTGCTCGAGTTTGGCTTGGAACCTTCGAGACAGCTGAGGATGCAGCCCGTGCATACGACGATGCTGCTCTTAGGTTCAAAGGCACCAAAGCTAAGCTCAATTTCCCAGAACGCGTTCAAGGGAACACGGAATTGCGATATATAAGCAGTGATGGAGGTAGTGGTTCGAGCAATTTCCAATTTGATCATCATCAGCAGCAGCAGCAGCAAGTCGATGAAGCGACTTATAATAATTATTATGATCCCATAATTTCACAGAACACTTTTCCGGGGCTCCAACAATATGCACAATTGCTCTGTAGCAGTGATGCTGATTTCCCGTATTACACTTCAGCTCTCTATAATCAAGGAGGAGGCCAATCCACCTCTCAGATACCTGACTATTCCTCCGTTAGTAGCACCGGCTTGGTGCCACAACAGCAGCAGCAGCAACAGCAACAGCAAGATTTTCAGAATTTTCCATCCGAGTTTCAAGGGTTTTCTGGTTTGGATTTTACTTCAAATTATGGAAATGATTTTGACTCTAGCAGTCCAAATCCTGAGTAATTAAAATCATGCTGTGCCTGATTTAGTTTATTTACTCAGAATTCAGAAGCTTTAATTAATTAGTATGTCATTAACATTTTGCAAGTTTGCTTGTAACATCCGAGATGTACTTCGCTTACCAGCAAGATTATTTTTATATCAACATTTATATAATTTTGTTATAATGAGCTCGGTAGAATCAATTTTACTTACCAAATTCAATTCATTCATGCAACTCATTATAGTTGGAACAATACCAGCGCAACTTAACTTTGTTAGGAGTTCCTTGGCAAAGGTTGTTCATTTAGTAGCTAGCAAGCAAGCTGCATGCATGAAATTGAAAGAATCCCATTGCAAGTGATACAAATAATTTGTATGCAACTTGCATAATCTGTCAAATTAGTAGTAGATTGATTTATTCCATCCATTCTATATATAAACAAAATTAGCTAGTGACGAATCCAAGATTTTAAATAAGCACGGACAGCCGTTAATTGTCGGGCACAATAAAATATTAAAAATTAAATATAACAATTATTCTGCTAAAACTAAACATATATAATTCTATTTTATATATCAACAATATTTACCAAATGATATAGTGATCGAGTTTTGTATAATTCAAGGGAATATCACATGTTAGAATCTTTCCAATTACATAAAAATCGCAAAAACTAAACATATTATTTTGTTACATTTAGTGTCAAAATTTAGCAAATGCCATGATGGTCAAGCTTTCAATAATATTAGAAAGGCCTCACAGGTTCGAATCCTCTTCCTATTACATTTGTTTTGGTAAAAATTGTTGTGTTTGAGCCACATTATTTTGGAAAAATATATTTTGGAATAGTAGATTGATGGAGAACGTTTGATTGAAAATAAGGAAAATTTATTGATGTCATGGAACATATTATTTTATTGAAAAATGTGTAGTTGAAAATGAGTAAAAGAATGAGAATGAAATTTTTAATGTGCATCAAACATGGGCTAAAACTAGAAACATTACACAATAAATTGTTTTACAACTAGAAAAATTGCACAATAAATTGGTATAGAAGAGACTTGCCACTGAACTGACTTATAAACTCATCAAAACATGCTTAGGCATCAATTTCTGTCAACTCCTCCGCGATCATGCTACAATGCCAGAATGGTTGACATAATCTCATCTAGTATTGTATCATTGGACTGTTTAAAACATAGTCAACTTTTCCATTTAATGATCTGCTGTCATTTATACTTTTGCCGCTGCATCTATTAAAATCTTTCTGACAAGATGGCATAATTCAATAATCCGTGAAGTTTGCTTCGCGCATGCAAGAAGAGGCTTTTCATCATTGTGGTGGGCCTTGAGGGAGAATTAATCCATCCTAGGGAAAGCCCAACAAAGAGAGATTAAATTAAACGACAAAACAAAATTAGAAGCTTCTTTGTTTGGAGTGGGATTAATTCGCATGCGGGGCGGGGGGCGTATATCCCAATGCTGGCGTGGGTTTAAAGGGGACCTACCACCACCAGATTTCACATCAACACTTGATCTGCTTTCGGCTGTCGGAATCTAACGTTCAATTTTTGCGGCTCGATCGGACTAATGAAACGTAATAATCACCCACTCCCATTTTCTTTTCTTTTTCACACCTTTTGAAACTCAATTTATAATTCATTTTTAGCTGTCGTATGTTGTCTACAATTTTAAATTTTTATTTCGATTTTATTTTAGTATAAGATAAAAATTTAAAGGTTTATTCCTTGATATATTGTGTGTATGGAGGAGGAGTGTAGGTACAATATAGTTCTTAATTGTTGGATGAAGTTCAATGGTTGGACTCGTTTAACTATTGTGGGTTGGAGTGAAATAATTGATGAATTGACTCTGTGTTGTCAGAGTAAACTACTTGTACAAATTCATCGTACAAGTAGATTCACGTATCGTTCATATTTAGAATTTTATCGAAATTTGTCATTACGTCTTCGGTAGCATAAGAGATGAGCAAAAACCC
Source organism: Fraxinus quadrangulata (assembly GCA_903798255.1). Classification (NCBI taxonomy): domain Eukaryota; kingdom Viridiplantae; phylum Streptophyta; class Magnoliopsida; order Lamiales; family Oleaceae; genus Fraxinus; species Fraxinus quadrangulata. The sequence continues at coordinate 29,492 of CAIGRB010027900.1, forward strand.
TAAACCTTACTGTTTATTGACAGCTGGTTGCCGCCCATTCACCGTGGTGATGGTGGGGTTCTTTTTGTCATGCCATAAGTTTAATTGTTGTATCATTGTTTTTCTCCAAATTCCTTATTGCTAATAATGCATTGTTAACAAAGGATGATAGACTAATAAATGTGCAGAAGTTTAAGTCAAAAATTGACTCAAGAGAAGATAGAAATCCATGTAATCAGATATGAATTTCATGTTTGAAACCAATGTTTAGACTTTGGTAGGCCTATCCAATAGATGGAATGCAATTAAGTTTACAAGTAAAAGGCTTAACTGGATGGTAGTGTTCATACTTACAAGGTTAGACTGGTAGCTTTATTGGTACAATTAAAGACAAAGAGTTGAGCTTTGACAATAGCAATGTTAGAATTATCAATTATGCTTCATGTACAGGGTGGGGGTTCACAGAACCCCTACCGACAACTCACACATAAAGGAGGGTGGGTAATTTATTTTTACTTTCTTACTGAGGTGGGCCCCGCGTGGGACCCACCTCATGTGAGACGGTGTAGGGCTTAATCCTAGAATTATGCTTCTTGTAGTAGCAGTACACCATGAATGTGGTGTGTAATCTATAGAAGTTCATTTATGGATTGAATGAGTCTCTGGGAGCTTGAACATATGTTTTGATGAAATAATTAAAATGTTTGATTTTATAAAAAAAATGATGTTGAACCATGCGTGTATAAAAGGTTAGTGAGAGTACATTTTTATTTTTGGTACAATATGTGGGTAACATATTATTGACCAGTAATCATATTCCCATATCACAATAAGCAAAAGTAAAGCTATTTAAAGTTTTTCCATGATGGATATGGAAATGAGACCTGCATTTTGGGAACCAAGATCTATAGATATTGATATTTAGGAGATTGTTTTGATTGTCTCAATCCACGTGCTAGACAAGATGTCTAATGCTTCGATAATGAAATCTTCCACGGACGTAATACTGTGTGACACCTAATAAATATTCTTAAAAACTTGAGAATGACTAACAATACATTTTTGGTATGCGGAAGAAATAAACTTAAAAGTATTTAGGTATGTAGATACTAGCTCTTAAAAGGGATGATAGAAAGTTTTAAATCCGATTATACGACTGAATCCAAATATGTAGAATCCAAATATGTAGATGCTTTAGAAGCAATCTTGATCATATTGAGGAATTCATTATTGAATGATAAGTGGTTCCTAGCATTGTAGTTTTAGTAATGATGTACTCTGATAACAATGGAGTTATCGTGTAAGAGAAGAAATCTAGGTCTCTTCAATGATTTGCATATATATATCTATTGATGTGCTATCATCTCAAAAGGGAATTTGTAGAAAAGATAGAACGTGCACTTACGTACCTTGAGAAGGTTGAACATGGGATAAGCATCATTCATCCTAGGAATTCAGATCGATATCATGAAGATAAATTTAAATGGATACTTGGATGAGTTGTTAGAAGAATAATTCATTAGATTACCTACAATTGAGAAGTGTCGGGGGAAAACCGTTCAGTGTTAGGTAGTGGATTTGGTTCTTCGACTTGAGGTCTCATAGAATCTTATACGAGAATCAACACACTTTGATGGAATTTGGACTTTACCTATTCTATGATTGCTAATATGGGTTTATACGGGTGTATTGAGAATCATAAGAAAATTGATGTAGGACATACACATGATTCATCGCTATGATAGTGAGAAATTATAACTTGTTTTTCGTCCGCATATGTTGATAGACAAATTACTTGACCATGGTGAAATGATTAGTTGAAATATTTCAAGCATACTCATTTGGATCAATTTAACTTCATGAGAAATAATATGCAAGTTTAAAATCAAGATTGCCATTTATCCATATTTTGTAATCAATTGGGTTATGCTCATAAAGGGATTATATTTTCACGGCAACCTAGTGAAAATGTTTTATTGTATCACATGACATTTCACGTTACATGGATTGCACTGACACATTTTTTATGTCAATCTTGAACGACGACGTGAATTAATTTATCTAGGTCCTGATTGTAAATTAAAAGAAAAGGTTTAACTTATGGTATTTTGATCAAATTAGGATAATAATGTCATGATGTGTGCTATCGTAATGGAGACCTTACAAGTCACACACAAAATATGAAAATTAAAAATTTGAAATCGACATTGGACCTAATCCTAGTGAGAGATTGTTGATAATATACTAGACCTAATTATTGGGTTGGTTTAACTATTGTGGGTCGAAGTAAATTAATTGGATTGACTTCAAGCCTATCAGAGTTTAGGTAACCTATATACATAGTCCAGGTTCAGGATTTTATGGAAGTTTTCATTGCTTCCTTGCTAACACAAGAGAGAGGCAAAAACCCTAAACCTAATCTCCTAAAGTCAGTGTCATCTCCGGTTGAATGTCGCCCCTCCACCATGGTGATGGTCTTGTGAAATTCTATTAGAAGTTGGATATCTGGACAATTATGATATGTTATGGTCGTGGTACACCTTATTCAAAATAGTCATAATTTATGAAAATCATCAAAGGTAAAATTTAGCAAAAACAATACGTTACTTAAAGTTGAAGCCACACTTAAAAGGTAACAATATTTGTGACAACAATAGAATTTTGACCATGACTAAATTGAACAAAGTGCCAACCTTATGAGGTCAGCCAACCGCTGCTACAGAGTTCAAATGTTTAGCTAAGCCACGTTAAAGGCTCTTAAGCTTGAGTCAAATTGTGCGACAACATATTTTTAACCAAACAAAAGAGATTAGTCAAATTATGCACACAAAAATTTTAAAAATTAAAAATTTAATAAATCCAAATCTTAGTTAGATCAACAATCTTGAACCTTGATTTGCAACAGTATATCTCAACCTATATTATGAATTTTAATCTAAAACATTAAGCTCGTGTTTGGTTCAGATTCTTTAAACTTCATTTTTTTTTTCCAATCTCATTTTCAACCACATTCTCTTAATAAAAAAAATTTGAACGTAAACCAATAATCTTTCATGCTTTAGTTTTTATCACACTAGTTAGAATTGAATGTGCATTGCATGTTATTTTGAATACTTTATAAATACTGTAAAAATAGTATTTGATATCAATTTGTTGGGATGATTTGATGAGTCTTAAACGAGCTAAAAAAAATAAATTTAGAATATAAATTTAAGATAAGAAAAATCTACTATCAAAATTTTACTTCTATTATCCAAAATTTTTGTGATGATGAAAATGCTACAAATGAGCAACATTTTTATATCACATTTGGTACTAAGAATTAATTGCTACGTAAATTAAATACCCATTAAAATTTCTAGATACATAAATAAAAATAAATTCATCTATGATAACTCTAGATTCACCAAGTCAAAATTCATTAAATTTAGATTAATATGAATGTCAATTAATTAAGAATTAATAATACGAAATTCATACATAACAAGGTTTTTGTAGTATTTATTACATATTAAAAAATGAAAAGTAAAATATAACTGAAATAATTGAATTGTAGTAGGGTTAAAATCATCCAAAAAAATGATTCTCACTTAATATGATATTTAATATATTATAGATATTCGTCAAAGAATCATTTTTCACGAACTCTACACCTAATATGCCCTAAATGAGTTAAAAGTATTTGCTCAATATTAGAGTATTGGAAGTAAATTGAAAAAAAAAAAATTAGCATAAAGATTAGAAAGAATAATTTGAATGAAATAAATGATTAACAAGTTGAAGCGTTTGACGGTCTTCTACATTTCCTTTAGAGAAGGGTAGGGTACCTACACAAGGTAGTGCTACAATCGAAAGTCTGCTAACAGAAGTGTTACAATGCACTAGATTTCCTCTTTAAGTGCTATTTATTCAAGTTTCCCATTTAATTTACAAAACAAATATAGCCCATGTTGGCTTTCATTATAATTTTAATCGTACAAGGAATTATTCACAGGCACCATATAGGTGTTGTGTTGGCAGCACATGTACAGTACACTCATTTTAATTTATTTTTCTCTTTCATCATATATTCTTCAATAAAATAAGATTATACGAAAATTCAAAAAATTTCCTTCCTTTCTAACGACACATTCTCTAAAAAAAATCACTATTTCAAAATACATTAAAAAAAAAACCTCATTAAAATGGAGTCCAAACTATGTCCCTGTTTGGTGTGGTTTAAAATCAAAATTTTAATAAAAGTCAAAGTCAATAATTAATTTTAACTATAAATCATAATTTTTCAATTACATATTTTATCAACTTTTTATCAATATTCATTAAAAATTTTATTTTAATTTCACCAAACAGGGATATAATTGAAGGGAACAATACATTTATAAGGTATTTACTT
>CAIGRB010027900.1:35473-47299 GCA_903798255.1 Fraxinus quadrangulata
GGAGAAGAGAGAGGACGGCAGGAGAAAAATAGACACGGGAGGAGAGAAGACGGCAGGAGAGAGATGAATTTAGGTTTTTGATTTTGGGATGAAATTATTAATTGGGATGAAAATTTATAATTAGTATTTAATTAGATATAAAAAACCTGATTTTTGAAAAATTAAATTAGTGATCTGATTTGTGAAATTGAAAATCTAATTTCAGGGATGAATGTAATTTCCTCATAATTGAATTGTTGGGTTGGATTATGTTATGTAGTTGAGCCCAATTTAGAATGTAAAGTAGATCCATTTATTTCACTTTTATGGAACATAATATTCTTGGGCCTTGGCTGCAAGAAGCTTCTATATCATTTTCATTATCATTATAATTAGGGATAATTGCAGCTGAGACCCCAAACATTTCGAACAGTAATAGATTTTTTCATAATCTTTCAATCGTTGCAACCGTCACTCCAGACCTTTCAAATCGTAACAGCCGAGGCCCCAATGGACGCTTCCCGTCCAATCTATCGTTAGTTGACCCAAAAAATTAACTTTGACAATATTTTAATCAATTTTAAAAGGACAAAATAGTAATTTAATATTTTTTCCCATAAAATAATTAAAAACTTAAACTTAAAATAAAATAAATAAAATAAAATAAAAGAGGAAAATCTATCTTCTTCATCAACCACCCCACCCCACCCCACTCTACCCTACCCTATCCCAACCCAAAACCAGAAATTATCCCTTCTGTTTATTTTTACATCCTAAAAGTCTTTCTTTCTAGATCTGCTTTTCTTTTTAAGAAATGTTAAAATTTTGTTTATGAGATAATTTATTGCACAATTGGAGAATTAGCTGCCACCGTCTTTCTATATAGATTTGCTTTTCTTCCATTTTTTACTGTTCACAAGTTGTTACTTCAACGGTAGCTTCCACTTCGATGGTAGAGACCGACATTTTGATGTACTATAGCCTCACCACCAAATCTACCCACTTTTTTTCTTTTCGCTCTTCTTTGAATTCCGAATTTCACATCTTCTTTGGTTGTCGATTTTAACTGTATTTACCAAGATCTCTGTTTGTAGGGATATAGACGACCAACCAAAACAAACGTATAGTTCGGTTGGTGAATTTTTTTCTGTACCCAGAGACACCTCAATTGTGGAGTTAATTTAAGGGATAATTTCTGGTTTTGGATTGAGGGGGTTGGGTTGGGTAGACGAAGAAGATATATTTTCCTTTTATTATTTTTTATTTTTCTGGTTTTTTATTTAAGTTTTTAATTATTTTATGAAAAAATATTAAATTACTATTTTTTCAATTTAAAATTGATTAAAATGTGGTCAAAATTATTTTTGGATTAATTAATGACAGATTGAATGGAAACCGTCCATTGGAGCCTCATCTGTTACGATTTGAAAGGTTTGGGGTGATAGATGCAACGGTTGAAAGATTAGAGAAAAGTTTGCCACTGTTTGAAAGGTTTGGAGCCACAGCTGCAATTATCCCTTATAATTATGATTTATCATTTTGTTGATTGTCCACCACGAGTTTCGAGTTTCTCATAAACCGAGAAAAAAAATAAATCCAAAACTGGGGTAGAAGTGGTGATTAATGGCTCATTTAGCTTCTGCAGCGATAATTCATCTTCCAAAACCTCATATTCTATTCCAAAATCCCAGTAGAGTTTTAATCAATCGTGGGTCTTCTTCTTCTTCTTCCTCTTCTTCTCGGCTTGGCAACAAAACTATAAAATGTCAAACTGCAAGTCAGAAACCAATTGTATATCAAGGAGTCTATGGTCCCTGGACTGTAGAATCCTCAGATATTCAAGAGGTTATTTCATACAGATCAGGATTGGTGATTTCTGCTGCTTCTTTTGTTGTTGCATCTTCTACTGTTTTCTTTCCCAATGAAGAATTTATTCAAAGAAATCTTGATTTGTTTTATGGCGTTGGAGCTTGTGGGCTAGGCTTATCTTTGTACTTAATTCACATATATGTAACTGAAATTAAGCGGGCGCTTCAAGCTCTATGGGTTTTAGGTGTGGTTGGATCTTTGGCAACATATGTAACTCTTGCTCAACCACTAGGGCAGAGTTTAGTACAGTATGTTGTTGAGAATCCAATGGCTGTCTGGTTTGTAGGTCCACTCTTTGCTGCATTGACTGGACTCGTATTCAAGGAAGGTATGCTTTACTTTTCCATTACAAATACAATTTATCCTAAATCATGAAAGCATATTTTTAATATTGACAAACGAATTACAACGAGCTTGAGATCATGGTCATCTTTGAAAGAATAATGCTATATAACGAGTGACTAACGTAGTCATCCCATGTGATAGCTTTTTATTTGAAGCATTATTTTTTTGTAATTATGATGTTTCAAATAACAACAAGCTGTCACGCAGAATGACTACTGCAGTAGTCTGACTACCTTTATCCCCAAACCTGCATTGATAAAAGCTTCAACTAATACAGAAAAAGGTAATTCAAAAAAAGGCACTGAAGTGAAGGTTCAACGGAATCAAGAAATGGTTCTGACCTTTATCCCCAAACCCACAATGATTGATTCTGGAAAAAAAGCTTCGACTAATACAGAAAAAGGTAATTCAAAAAATGCTTAACTCGTGCCGATTCAAATAGGATTTCTCTCTTTGAAACAGGCCTTTGCTATGGCAAATTGGAAGCGGGCATCCTGACATTCATAATTCCATCAATTCTGCTTGGTCATCTGGTAAGAACTGGCTACTGCCTATATCTCTTTCAATGCTTGAGATTGAACCTCAGGCCATTAGTGCACAATTTGAAGCCTAGTATATTCATTTTAGAAGCTGGCATTATTTCAGCATCGATACTTGCAAAACTGTTGGGAACTTGACTGACTTGAGAATTCCCAGTGGCAATACATAGCGAGCTTCTGTTTCCTTTGGGAACATTTGAATTATTGAAAAAAGATGACTATCCAAAGGTTTTGGTTTCTGTGAAGTTGTAACAGCAACTGCAACTTGAAATTTTCCAACTTTTAATGTCAATTAGCCTGCGTGAAAACCATTTAAAGAAATGAGCTTTGTCTCGTCTTTTCATGTGACTTGGATTTTCATATTTCCGGAATATAATGTACATCTGTGGATGTAGACTGGTTTGATGGATGATGGAGCAAAAGTGGCTTTGTTGGGAGTGTGGATGGCACTCTTTCTAGTGTTTGCGGGAAGAAAATTCACTCAGCCAATTAAGGTACACAGCCTTCCTTTACTTGAATTGAATTTAGCTTTATCCATCAACAGTCTAGTTGATATATACAGAAAACATGAGTATGATATAATTTTGTTGTTCTACAGGATGATATAGGAGATAAATCAGTTTTCATTTATAACGCTTTGCCTGAAGAGGAGAAGAGGACACTGATTGAGAAACTAGAACGCCAAAACTAAACGAGTTGTATACAAATTTCTGGTTGTAAGGCAGGAACTGCGTTGTGTTTGGGCACCATGCGAGTTAAAAGTTCTGATAGTCCCCTGTTGCTTTGAATTTGTTATTCATGTGGACCAACAGAATGGTGTGTAAAGAAGCAATATCTTTTTCGTTATCAGCAGCTATTTTCTGTAAACTAAAGATGGAACTCCTTTAATATTTTAAACACAGTACTGCTGCTTTTGCTTATAGATTTATGGTGTACAATAGTAAAAAAGCTTCTTGACGCTATATAGATTGCTCAACTACAACACAGGACCAATCATGGTAAATCTTGGAGAAATGCACAAATGCATCATGTCTAGCACGTTTCCTTTTTTCGCCCCCATGTGAAGAAACAAGGCACATAATCCATAACAGGTTGAATAATGTTATGTAGTCTCATTAGGATTGCAATCTCAATTTGAATAGCACTAGATTATAGGCTAAATGAAATGTGAAATGAAATGAGTTATTTAATTCCACTTGTCGTTTAATATCACATCAACACTACCTAAATTGGGGTTGCAATTCCAATGACGCTAAATAACATTACTTTAACAGGTTGTACACCTTAGAAGTAAATAAAACAGGACCAAAAAGGCAAGCAGCCTCGTAAGAAGAATCGGGTGTGCTAGAATGATTTCAAAGAACTGTCACAACAGCCTGAGGGGTGTTGAGAAACATGCTTCCAACTGGAGCTATTTGTGCACATAAACTGGCAATTTAAAAGAAAATGGCATTTGTTTACTGCATTCTTAAAATCCTATTAACATCATAATTCATAGGGAACGAAAGATGGGCAGTACATCCCCATGATACACAACTACAGTTTGAAAACGTCAGATTAAACCTTAATCCTGCAAAAATGAATGTGTATACCCCAAATCCTCCTCTCACGCCCAATAGAACTTGGCTCCGGGACAAGTCATCAAAAAAATGCAAGAGGTTGTAATAAAGAAAAAGACGGGAGAGAGCAGAACAAGTGAGCAACTTATGTCAAGTCTTGTTGCCTCTTCTCTTCTTGCCCCTGTTGGGAGACAACGAGAACGTCTCTTCACCAGCACCCCGTCGCTTGTTTCTTCTTTTGGGCATTTCACCTCTGGCAATACCAGCTTCCTGGTGATCGCTCACAGCATCACACTTTCCTAGGGCTTCCTTTCCAATATGTGGCTGGGGGTCATTGTTGGTCAAAGGTTTACTGCCTTCTTTCTCTTCCTTCAGAATTTCAGCACTTGCATCACAGTTCTCATTTTCAGCACCAATGTTGGATTTTCCATTTGTGCCAACAATTTCTTCCCCCATGTCCACTTCTATACATGCATCATCAGTTTCATCACATAACTCAGCATCTTCGTCATTTGCACCATCAATTTCTTCAGATTCCATGTTTTCCTCCTTCATCTGGTTCTGTAGTGATTCAATCAAATTCATCAACTCCCTGTTAACCTGTTGCAGGATCATATTTTGGATGAGTGCACATTTCTGATACGTACATCTTGAAATAAATCTTCCTTGCACAAATGACTTAAAATGCATATATGACCCCAATTCCATGGACAGTCACTGTAATTGTGCTAGTATGCATCACTTTAGAAAAACTGGGGATAACTTCAAAATTTAAATGAGAAAAAAAATCTGCTATTTGTACCTGAGGATTCTTGAGGAAATCAGACACGTCATTTGTGCACGATGGGCATTTCATGACATTTTTTTGTGCTCGGAGTGTCCTTGTACCTCCACATGTCCTCTGCTTTATGAAAGACTGGCCAGCAAAGGAATTCTCTAAGCACGCCTTGCAAAAGTTATGAGCACAGGGAGTTGTAAGTGGAAGCACCATTACTTTCTGGCAGATGAGGCAGCTAAAATCTGTATCATGAGTTGCAGACTTGAGAAACGTGTGGCCTCGTACGTATACATAAAGATTATGCACCCACATTCACACATTGTACTATACAGAAACCTCTATAAGGAACAGCTTCTGTAAGTCCAAAGAAATGCACGTGTAACAAGAAGAATACCTTTTAAAAGCCTTTCTTTCACTGACTCATTTCGGTTTTGGCGTCTTGCTCTCTTAGTGCTCTTACCTTCCTCATCATAAGCATCAGGCACTCTTCGACTTTCTGGTGGAGGCTTTTTCCAAATCCAACGACCTGGTCCCTCCTGTGCATTGCAAAATTAAACGGCTGAGGTCAATAGAAAAATTAATATCTCAATCTCATGAAGTACCATCTTAATATATAAACAGGAATTAAAAGGAGCTGAACGGCCAGTGTTACAGTTTCATGCAGATATATAAATGAAATTGGTGAAGATAAATCATTAGTTAAGAATATAGCTTCTGACATCGAAATCCCAGGCAGGGCTCTTTTTTCTTTCGGTCATGTCAGTAGCATGCTTTAATTCCTCTACAGTGGGCAGCTCTCTTGGGCAATCACCATGATTGTCACTGTAGAAAATGATGATAAATTAAGAACTAAGCATGCAAACATAAGTGCATATAGGAGGTGGATGATAGCATAATGAAAGAAACAATAAACCTTGTCCATGGCGCAGGATCATTATCACAACGAACGAATAGATAACGACACACCTTAAATCCCTACATCAAGTGAAGGAAAGCAGTAAGAGAACATATTGAGCACAAAGGTGACTAAAATCCTTATGGAAGCAAATCCCTACTTGAATTCCAGCCTTGCGCCAACATTTCTCAATCCTGTAAACCCCATCATAACGTACACCTTACTGAGGTGCATAAGAAGAACGTTTCTCCTTGTGAGACCTGCCCGACAAAAGAAGAGTTAGTACAGGAACAAGGAAGTGGATTAGGGAACGAAAAAGGCGAATATTAATCTTTCTAACCACTAATTGATATCATTGTTGCAATAGATTGCTAAACAGAAACACTTAGAAGATGCATTAACCTAGTAATGGAGGCACTAATTGAGCATTTCACTGCAGAATATATACAGCCCGTTTGATCCCCATTTTTAACAAATAATGCATTTTGGAATAATAGATCGATGGATAATGTGTTGTTAAAAATTAATGAAAAGTTTTGGGTTTACATGTAATATTATTTCATTGAAGAACGTGTGATTAAAAAGAAGAGATAGAAAAATGTATTTTGGAAATAATGGAAATCAAACAAGGGCATAGTCTTGGGTTGTCTGCAAATAACCGGGAGCATTTAAAATTTTTAACAAAAACCTTAGATCACCAAAAGGGGAGTGATTCCCAATCAAACAAAATAATGTTAAGACCTAATTCCAGAAGAGGAAACAAATATTCTGACATTCTCTTTCCCTTTTAAATATCTAGCATTTTGCAAGCCAATAAATGCAATCCTATGACAAGAAGCATCATTTACAGCAAAACGCACACAGCTACAGACTATTTACTTGAATGGACAGCGGACATGAGATGGATCATAGTCAATGTCACATCAACAACATTCGTTTACTCCCATAACTAAAATATCATGTAGAGAACACCATACACAGGGAAAAACCACACATTCTAGCAAACCATCGAAGTGTAGTTTTCCTTCAAGTTATGAAAATATAGGGTGACAATACATAACATGCATTTGCTTATATTCTTAACTGTTGCTTAAATAGAAATATCAGAATACCTTACAACTCGGACAGGATAACCATTTTTGCAACTGACTCGCAACGCTTCGTTGCTTTTATCAAACTTCTGGTCAAATGACTGTTTCTTGTTCGTCCGTTTATTCCCACTAAGGTCTCTTCCACCACTGCCACCAGCAATCGAGAAAAAGAATTAAAAACGGTGTCAGTATTAATATCCGAAGGAATTCTGTCAGATTGAAAAAATGTAATGCATCAATTAGCAAAAATCATCTGTCGCCTAAGTAGAAAGTATCCAGAACACAAGGACACAGATATAGTTAGATACATGAATTGTATGAAATCTAAGAACATTCATGGATACCAAACAGAAAACGAAACAAGAGACACAAAAAGGTCACATGGTTCAGCCACATAGGTAGGAGAAATAAAACCAGGTGAAGCATGGGAATGTTTGGACAGTAGATTACTCAAAACAAAGCATAGCACAAAATGACCACATTTGAGTATACCTTCCAGTATAAAGAAACCATTCACCATGGTCTTCATCATCTTCATAACCCCCAGATAGTGCAACAGACTGTGCTCCATACTCAGACTGCCCAGCAATCCCAGCAACATGGGTAAAGTGAGCCCCCCACTGCCTGCATTCCATCCTATCTTCCCAGGTCTCCCCAACCAACACGCCCAAGTTTCTTTCTGGATCATGCTCTGCTGTAATTGGACCAAAATGATCACTAGGAACTGTAACAAAAATCTTCCCACTGCAGGCATTAGCCTTTCCAGATCTTTTAGCTCGCTCAGTGGTGTATGCTTTATCGGGTCGATCTTGGTTGTGAACAAAATGGTTGACCCTTGGGGCACCCCCTAAAACATTAGACTGTGACATTTTGGCATTTCGAATGGCCATAACAATAGCAGAGTTGATGCGGGGCTCCCTTGCCATCTTGGATGGAATAACCTCGCGACAAAATGCACAAGTGCGCTTCCCCTGACCTACCCATTTCTGGAAGCACTTCAAACAAAAGTTGTGGCCACATGGTGTCTGAAGCAAGAAATGATGAATCTATGTTAAGTCCAATTTCTAAATACGAGTTTAAATATATTAAACTCTTTCATCTATAAGAACATTATAAAATTGTTTACAAAACAGTCAAATTCATCCATTCAACTATCAAAGACTAGGTTAACATTTAATGCACTGTAAGTAATATATTGGTAGACAAAAAGTCATAAACGGATGCTTTTTCAATTTAGGAAGAGGCTTTGTTGAGTTCGCTATAAAGATTTTTTTTTTTTAAAACACGTCGGGAAATCAAAACTATAATGAGCATGTCCTCAGCTATAGGATGTGCTGTACCACTATGTAACTAGCTGGTTGCATCAGAATTTCCGGAAACAGATACATGCACGTCAGAAGCCTGATTACTTGTCCAGGTGTCCGAATAAAACAATGATATTTACTTCCTGGAGACAAGCCATCCTGAATACCTATTTAATAAATAAAATCAATGTTGATACACTTGAATTGTCCTCATTAGACAACTGTCACAAAATATATCTTCCGTTTACAGGAAACAAAAGAATTGCAGTGGATTGCCTAGGAATGAATGAATCAACAATCAAATCATGCAAGTATTCCTGTACAGAAAATACAAAGATGGGCTTTTTCTGAATCCATTTTTTCACGTGACCCTTTATATTTATTCAAGGGCCTTCAATACAAGTACAAAGGTGACCGGATCAATTCAGTCACTCTTAAGAAAATGAGCAAGGTAGTTAGAAAGGTTGCTATACACGGCCATATAATAATGACTTACCTTCATCTAAGTTTAGAAATCAGGTTCTAAAGCTAAAGATGAATGCAACAACTATATTCGGCAATGGCCATTAATATAAAATGAGTAAATGACTAGTCAATAAAAATAGTTATATGGTCCCAAAGTAGAAACAAAGAAGTAAATGATACCCATAAAATACAGGAAATTTCCATAAACGTAATTCTTTTAGATATTCGATGTTATCCAATATGAAGCATGCAACATCATAAATATAAATTTATCAATAGACTTAGTTTCATTTAATTGTTCACATTTATGATGAGAGTAATCAAATTACAAGTTACCCCTATTAGATACAAAAATAATCGCCTAAAGAAAAAATCACTGTATCATTGTGAAACAAGGACTTCATCACTGTTCTCACTTTAAATTACACTCCACTAACTCCGCAATTCAAATCTTGAAATCGAACAAGTTTTATAAGAACTCAACTCATTTGCTGTTTTTTCCAGTTTGATGATCACTCACGAATGCCTAATTCCAAAAAGATAATCTTTGGTACAAAAATAGCCAAAGGAAATAATTTTCAACAAGGAATATCATTTAGAGATCCCAAATAAAAATTAGAAAGAACCCCATTTCCCTGAAATAGTAAAATGGTATAAACAACCTTTTTCAGTTGACTAACATCGTTTGAGGATATCGTGGTCAAGCAATTTATAAAATACGCCCTGCCCAAAAGTTCATTATATTTTCCACATTGAAGTCAAGGAATACGCAAACAGTTGAAAATTTCTCATCAAACATAGCTTTCCAAACACAAGAAGACAAACATGTTTGTATGAAAATATTAATTCATAGGGAGAGTAATCTTACAGAGACAGGTCGATCCAGAAGCTGCATGCAGATGGAGCAGTTGAGCTTGTCCCCGAGAATGGCCAAACCATGGTTAGTTCCGCCATTGGACTTCTGCTCTTGATTCGGGCCATCGGGAGAGGCTGATGTAGCGTCTCCACTCAGTAGCTCCTGGCGCCGCTTGGCCTTCTCGCGATCAGTCAGCGATGGGTCAGACTCGATCGCCCGGATCTTCTCCACCAGGTCTCCGCCGGAGATCGAGGGCTTGATGGTGGCACCACCCGGTTGATCGGCAGTCAATGAGCAGTCGGGACACTCCCAGTGGGAAGCATCAGCTAGGGTTTCCAGTGGCACTGAGAGACAAGTGCTGTGCCAGGGNAGGAGACGGGGTTTAAATGGGTGGGGTGGGTGGGGTGGGGTGGCGAGATATAGGGAGGTGTTTGGCGGGGACTTGAAAAGAGAGTGACTTAGGGAAAGGTGGGAACTCTTTTTCGAGTTTTTCAGTTTTTGCCAATTTCCCTCTACATATAATCATATGCTTTATATTTTTTCAATCAATGAATTTTTTTTTTTTAATTTTTTTTTAAAAAAATTGCACTTTTCGTGTTCAATATCTGCAAAATATAATAAATCCTTTTGAAGCATAATTTTTTTTTTAATAATTGTAGATGTCCGGACCAGATTACGCACATCTCGACTAATTCCACGAAGTCCTGAAGAATAATTCTTTATTGATCTAAAAAAATTGAATATATTTCTAAACATCATATTTATAATTTTTCTTTCAATTTCTTCAATTTTTTTTCTTCTTAGATTGTATTTAGATCCCCTTTTTGATTATGCCGTGACCTATTTATATGAGATTAACATGGATATTTTAGTCAATTTCATGATTTGATGTTTTTCATAATATTGTTGAAGGATAATTTATGTTATCACCACAAATACTTTTTGTCACACAGCATTTTTCTTATCTATTAAAATTATCATAAACAAAAAGACATAAATAACCCTATTGTCTTATGTGCACCATAAAACATACCATATTTACACACATACATACATAGAGAAAAGAACAAATCCACAAAGGATTTGTAACGAAAGAAAAAGAAAGGAATCAAATGAACTAAGAAATCTCAAAAAATAATGCTTTCGAATATCGGTGTATATTCGATCATCTATTCTAAGTCTAGAAACTTCACAAAAAATAGTTGGCTTTAACACAAGCACATCATCCTCCAAGTATTTGATGTCCCGTGAGTTAGTAGAAAATGTTGCTTTAAGCTTTCCATAGCAAATTCTCCAATTAAATACATATTAGAACGTAAAAAAAGTAGAAAATGTTCATATTCTCCAATCAAGGAAACCCCATGCCACCACCCCACCCCACTCCATCCCAATTCATCCCCCCAAACACGTCATTCATAAATGCAATCATCGAAGATGATTATTTTCTGATGTAGACGTAAAATTTTGGGAAACTTGTAATTGTGGTCCCAAAATTTTTCATTTGTCACAGCTTTTAACCTAACTTTTCATTTGTAGCAGCGTCATTCCCGAACCCTCCATACCTATGCGATGGAAGGACATTCGAACGATTTCTCTCGAGAGGTCCGTTAGTTGATAAAAAAAAAAGTTTGATAACATATTAACCAACATTAAATTGGTAAAATGATAATTTTATATTTTCTCATATATAATAATAATAATAATAATAATAATAATAATAATAATAATAATTCTTCCCGAACTCCCTAACTACGATCAAACCCATCGCCCCTTACTAGTGCCACAATCTTTTTTCCCACCCGTTCTTCCCTTTTTACTATCGCCAAACTTTGGTAAAACTTATTATTATTATTTTCATAATGGACCTCTAAACGAAAACCTTCCCGATGTCCTTTCGGGACCGATACTATTGCAAATGAAAGGTTAGAGTGAAAACTGCTATAAATTAATAAAATTGAGACTGCCAATGCAATTATCCCATTTTTTTATCTTGGTCAATTTATATGAACAATCAACAATGTCGTGCGCAAGGATATTATTGTAAATAAAAACAATATGAAGAAAGTCCACAAGTTCTCATCTGACCTACTTTTCAAAGCTCAACGTTCAAAATTCAAATCCTCCTTCGTATAAGCACTATTTGAGT